>JAMOLF010000312.1:0-106112 GCA_025267735.1 Mactra quadrangularis
TATGATTTTTGTGCAAATGGGTTGCTAACTACGTAGGGCATCGGGAAAATGTGTTTAAACAAGCAACTAACTACATTTAGGTAGCAAAAAACGCGTGCAAACCTCCCGACACCAGGGGTCGAAGCCTAATTTTGCTGTTCTTAAGCCCAATATAGCCATACTGCACGGTATACTTTGCGGCTCTGTTGCCATGGCGCAACTCGGTGTGCGAATGTGATTTTTTGCAGTATGGTTGCTAACCATCTAGGGCACCTGAAAAACGTGTTTAAACACCAAACCCACCAGTTTCTGGTACCGAGAAACCCCGTGCAATTCTCCCGACACTACAGGGCGACGCGACTTTGGGGCACTGTAGCCACTGCGCATCTCACTGCGCAGGTATGATTTTTGTGCAAATGGGTTGCTAACTACGTAGGGCATCGGGAAAATGTGTTTAAACAAGCAACTAACTACATTTAGGTAGCAAAAAACGCGTGCAAACCTCCCGACACCAGGGGTCGAAGCCTAATTTTGCTGTTCTTAAGCCCAATATAGCCATACTGCACGGTATACTTTGCGGCTCTGTTGCCATGGCGCAACTCGGTGTGCGAATGTGATTTTTTGCAGTATGGTTGCTAACCATCTAGGGCACCTGAAAAACGTGTTTAAACACCAAACCCACCAGTTTCTGGTACCGAGAAACCCCGTGCAATTCTCCCGACACTACAGGGCGACGCGACTTTGGGGCACTGTAGCCACTGCGCATCTCACTGCGCAGGTATGATTTTTGTGCAAATGGGTTGCTAACTACGTAGGGCATCGGGAAAATGTGTTTAAACAAGCAACTAACTACATTTAGGTAGCAAAAAACGCGTGCAAACCTCCCGACACCAGGGGTCGAAGCCTAATTTTGCTGTTCTTAAGCCCAATATAGCCATACTGCACGGTATACTTTGCGGCTCTGTTGCCATGGCGCAACTCGGTGTGCGAATGTGATTTTTTGCAGTATGGTTGCTAACCATCTAGGGCACCTGAAAAACGTGTTTAAACACCAAACCCACCAGTTTCTGGTACCGAGAAACCCCGTGCAATTCTCCCGACACTACAGGGCGACGCGACTTTGGGGCACTGTAGCCACTGCGCATCTCACTGCGCAGGTATGATTTTTGTGCAAATGGGTTGCTAACTACGTAGGGCATCGGGAAAATGTGTTTAAACAAGCAACTAACTACATTTAGGTAGCAAAAAACGCGTGCAAACCTCCCGACACCAGGGGTCGAAGCCTAATTTTGCTGTTCTTAAGCCCAATATAGCCATACTGCACGGTATACTTTGCGGCTCTGTTGCCATGGCGCAACTCGGTGTGCGAATGTGATTTTTTGCAGTATGGTTGCTAACCATCTAGGGCACCTGAAAAACGTGTTTAAACACCAAACCCACCAGTTTCTGGTACCGAGAAACCCCGTGCAATTCTCCCGACACTACAGGGCGACGCGACTTTGGGGCACTGTAGCCACTGCGCATCTCACTGCGCAGGTATGATTTTTGTGCAAATGGGTTGCTAACTACGTAGGGCATCGGGAAAATGTGTTTAAACAAGCAACTAACTACATTTAGGTAGCAAAAAACGCGTGCAAACCTCCCGACACCAGGGGTCGAAGCCTAATTTTGCTGTTCTTAAGCCCAATATAGCCATACTGCACGGTATACTTTGCGGCTCTGTTGCCATGGCGCAACTCGGTGTGCGAATGTGATTTTTTGCAGTATGGTTGCTAACCATCTAGGGCACCTGAAAAACGTGTTTAAACACCAAACCCACCAGTTTCTGGTACCGAGAAACCCCGTGCAATTCTCCCGACACTACAGGGCGACGCGACTTTGGGGCACTGTAGCCACTGCGCATCTCACTGCGCAGGTATGATTTTTGTGCAAATGGGTTGCTAACTACGTAGGGCATCGGGAAAATGTGTTTAAACAAGCAACTAACTACATTTAGGTAGCAAAAAACGCGTGCAAACCTCCCGACACCAGGGGTCGAAGCCTAATTTTGCTGTTCTTAAGCCCAATATAGCCATACTGCACGGTATACTTTGCGGCTCTGTTGCCATGGCGCAACTCGGTGTGCGAATGTGATTTTTTGCAGTATGGTTGCTAACCATCTAGGGCACCTGAAAAACGTGTTTAAACACCAAACCCACCAGTTTCTGGTACCGAGAAACCCCGTGCAATTCTCCCGACACTACAGGGCGACGCGACTTTGGGGCACTGTAGCCACTGCGCATCTCACTGCGCAGGTATGATTTTTGTGCAAATGGGTTGCTAACTACGTAGGGCATCGGGAAAATGTGTTTAAACAAGCAACTAACTACATTTAGGTAGCAAAAAACGCGTGCAAACCTCCCGACACCAGGGGTCGAAGCCTAATTTTGCTGTTCTTAAGCCCAATATAGCCATACTGCACGGTATACTTTGCGGCTCTGTTGCCATGGCGCAACTCGGTGTGCGAATGTGATTTTTTGCAGTATGGTTGCTAACCATCTAGGGCACCTGAAAAACGTGTTTAAACACCAAACCCACCAGTTTCTGGTACCGAGAAACCCCGTGCAATTCTCCCGACACTACAGGGCGACGCGACTTTGGGGCACTGTAGCCACTGTGCATCTCACTGCGCAGGTATGATTTTTGTGCAAATGGGTTGCTAACTACGTAGGGCATCGGGAAAATGTGTTTAAACAAGCAACTAACTACATTTAGGTAGCAAAAAACGCGTGCAAACCTCCCGACACCAGGGGTCGAAGCCTAATTTTGCTGTTCTTAAGCCCAATATAGCCATACTGCACGGTATACTTTGCGGCTCTGTTGCCATGGCGCAACTCGGTGTGCGAATGTGATTTTTTGCAGTATGGTTGCTAACCATCTAGGGCACCTGAAAAACGTGTTTAAACACCAAACCCACCAGTTTCTGGTACCGAGAAACCCCGTGCAATTCTCCCGACACTACAGGGCGACGCGACTTTGGGGCACTGTAGCCACTGCGCATCTCACTGCGCAGGTATGATTTTTGTGCAAATGGGTTGCTAACTACGTAGGGCATCGGGAAAATGTGTTTAAACAAGCAACTAACTACATTTAGGTAGCAAAAAACGCGTGCAAACCTCCCGACACCAGGGGTCGAAGCCTAATTTTGCTGTTCTTAAGCCCAATATAGCCATACTGCACGGTATACTTTGCGGCTCTGTTGCCATGGCGCAACTCGGTGTGCGAATGTGATTTTTTGCAGTATGGTTGCTAACCATCTAGGGCACCTGAAAAACGTGTTTAAACACCAAACCCACCAGTTTCTGGTACCGAGAAACCCCGTGCAATTCTCCCGACACTACAGGGCGACGCGACTTTGGGGCACTGTAGCCACTGCGCATCTCACTGCGCAGGTATGATTTTTGTGCAAATGGGTTGCTAACTACGTAGGGCATCGGGAAAATGTGTTTAAACAAGCAACTAACTACATTTAGGTAGCAAAAAACGCGTGCAAACCTCCCGACACCAGGGGTCGAAGCCTAATTTTGCTGTTCTTAAGCCCAATATAGCCATACTGCACGGTATACTTTGCGGCTCTGTTGCCATGGCGCAACTCGGTGTGCGAATGTGATTTTTTGCAGTATGGTTGCTAACCATCTAGGGCACCTGAAAAACGTGTTTAAACACCAAACCCACCAGTTTCTGGTACCGAGAAACCCCGTGCAATTCTCCCGACACTACAGGGCGACGCGACTTTGGGGCACTGTAGCCACTGCGCATCTCACTGCGCAGGTATGATTTTTGTGCAAATGGGTTGCTAACTACGTAGGGCATCGGGAAAATGTGTTTAAACAAGCAACTAACTACATTTAGGTAGCAAAAAACGCGTGCAAACCTCCCGACACCAGGGGTCGAAGCCTAATTTTGCTGTTCTTAAGCCCAATATAGCCATACTGCACGGTATACTTTGCGGCTCTGTTGCCATGGCGCAACTCGGTGTGCGAATGTGATTTTTTGCAGTATGGTTGCTAACCATCTAGGGCACCTGAAAAACGTGTTTAAACACCAAACCCACCAGTTTCTGGTACCGAGAAACCCCGTGCAATTCTCCCGACACTACAGGGCGACGCGACTTTGGGGCACTGTAGCCACTGCGCATCTCACTGCGCAGGTATGATTTTTGTGCAAATGGGTTGCTAACTACGTAGGGCATCGGGAAAATGTGTTTAAACAAGCAACTAACTACATTTAGGTAGCAAAAAACGCGTGCAAACCTCCCGACACCAGGGGTCGAAGCCTAATTTTGCTGTTCTTAAGCCCAATATAGCCATACTGCACGGTATACTTTGCGGCTCTGTTGCCATGGCGCAACTCGGTGTGCGAATGTGATTTTTTGCAGTATGGTTGCTAACCATCTAGGGCACCTGAAAAACGTGTTTAAACACCAAACCCACCAGTTTCTGGTACCGAGAAACCCCGTGCAATTCTCCCGACACTACAGGGCGACGCGACTTTGGGGCACTGTAGCCACTGCGCATCTCACTGCGCAGGTATGATTTTTGTGCAAATGGGTTGCTAACTACGTAGGGCATCGGGAAAATGTGTTTAAACAAGCAACTAACTACATTTAGGTAGCAAAAAACGCGTGCAAACCTCCCGACACCAGGGGTCGAAGCCTAATTTTGCTGTTCTTAAGCCCAATATAGCCATACTGCACGGTATACTTTGCGGCTCTGTTGCCATGGCGCAACTCGGTGTGCGAATGTGATTTTTTGCAGTATGGTTGCTAACCATCTAGGGCACCTGAAAAACGTGTTTAAACACCAAACCCACCAGTTTCTGGTACCGAGAAACCCCGTGCAATTCTCCCGACACTACAGGGCGACGCGACTTTGGGGCACTGTAGCCACTGCGCATCTCACTGCGCAGGTATGATTTTTGTGCAAATGGGTTGCTAACTACGTAGGGCATCGGGAAAATGTGTTTAAACAAGCAACTAACTACATTTAGGTAGCAAAAAACGCGTGCAAACCTCCCGACACCAGGGGTCGAAGCCTAATTTTGCTGTTCTTAAGCCCAATATAGCCATACTGCACGGTATACTTTGCGGCTCTGTTGCCATGGCGCAACTCGGTGTGCGAATGTGATTTTTTGCAGTATGGTTGCTAACCATCTAGGGCACCTGAAAAACGTGTTTAAACACCAAACCCACCAGTTTCTGGTACCGAGAAACCCCGTGCAATTCTCCCGACACTACAGGGCGACGCGACTTTGGGGCACTGTAGCCACTGCGCATCTCACTGCGCAGGTATGATTTTTGTGCAAATGGGTTGCTAACTACGTAGGGCATCGGGAAAATGTGTTTAAACAAGCAACTAACTACATTTAGGTAGCAAAAAACGCGTGCAAACCTCCCGACACCAGGGGTCGAAGCCTAATTTTGCTGTTCTTAAGCCCAATATAGCCATACTGCACGGTATACTTTGCGGCTCTGTTGCCATGGCGCAACTCGGTGTGCGAATGTGATTTTTTGCAGTATGGTTGCTAACCATCTAGGGCACCTGAAAAACGTGTTTAAACACCAAACCCACCAGTTTCTGGTACCGAGAAACCCCGTGCAATTCTCCCGACACTACAGGGCGACGCGACTTTGGGGCACTGTAGCCACTGCGCATCTCACTGCGCAGGTATGATTTTTGTGCAAATGGGTTGCTAACTACGTAGGGCATCGGGAAAATGTGTTTAAACAAGCAACTAACTACATTTAGGTAGCAAAAAACGCGTGCAAACCTCCCGACACCAGGGGTCGAAGCCTAATTTTGCTGTTCTTAAGCCCAATATAGCCATACTGCACGGTATACTTTGCGGCTCTGTTGCCATGGCGCAACTCGGTGTGCGAATGTGATTTTTTGCAGTATGGTTGCTAACCATCTAGGGCACCTGAAAAACGTGTTTAAACACCAAACCCACCAGTTTCTGGTACCGAGAAACCCCGTGCAATTCTCCCGACACTACAGGGCGACGCGACTTTGGGGCACTGTAGCCACTGCGCATCTCACTGCGCAGGTATGATTTTTGTGCAAATGGGTTGCTAACTACGTAGGGCATCGGGAAAATGTGTTTAAACAAGCAACTAACTACATTTAGGTAGCAAAAAACGCGTGCAAACCTCCCGACACCAGGGGTCGAAGCCTAATTTTGCTGTTCTTAAGCCCAATATAGCCATACTGCACGGTATACTTTGCGGCTCTGTTGCCATGGCGCAACTCGGTGTGCGAATGTGATTTTTTGCAGTATGGTTGCTAACCATCTAGGGCACCTGAAAAACGTGTTTAAACACCAAACCCACCAGTTTCTGGTACCGAGAAACCCCGTGCAATTCTCCCGACACTACAGGGCGACGCGACTTTGGGGCACTGTAGCCACTGCGCATCTCACTGCGCAGGTATGATTTTTGTGCAAATGGGTTGCTAACTACGTAGGGCATCGGGAAAATGTGTTTAAACAAGCAACTAACTACATTTAGGTAGCAAAAAACGCGTGCAAACCTCCCGACACCAGGGGTCGAAGCCTAATTTTGCTGTTCTTAAGCCCAATATAGCCATACTGCACGGTATACTTTGCGGCTCTGTTGCCATGGCGCAACTCGGTGTGCGAATGTGATTTTTTGCAGTATGGTTGCTAACCATCTAGGGCACCTGAAAAACGTGTTTAAACACCAAACCCACCAGTTTCTGGTACCGAGAAACCCCGTGCAATTCTCCCGACACTACAGGGCGACGCGACTTTGGGGCACTGTAGCCACTGCGCATCTCACTGCGCAGGTATGATTTTTGTGCAAATGGGTTGCTAACTACGTAGGGCATCGGGAAAATGTGTTTAAACAAGCAACTAACTACATTTAGGTAGCAAAAAACGCGTGCAAACCTCCCGACACCAGGGGTCGAAGCCTAATTTTGCTGTTCTTAAGCCCAATATAGCCATACTGCACGGTATACTTTGCGGCTCTGTTGCCATGGCGCAACTCGGTGTGCGAATGTGATTTTTTGCAGTATGGTTGCTAACCATCTAGGGCACCTGAAAAACGTGTTTAAACACCAAACCCACCAGTTTCTGGTACCGAGAAACCCCGTGCAATTCTCCCGACACTACAGGGCGACGCGACTTTGGGGCACTGTAGCCACTGCGCATCTCACTGCGCAGGTATGATTTTTGTGCAAATGGGTTGCTAACTACGTAGGGCATCGGGAAAATGTGTTTAAACAAGCAACTAACTACATTTAGGTAGCAAAAAACGCGTGCAAACCTCCCGACACCAGGGGTCGAAGCCTAATTTTGCTGTTCTTAAGCCCAATATAGCCATACTGCACGGTATACTTTGCGGCTCTGTTGCCATGGCGCAACTCGGTGTGCGAATGTGATTTTTTGCAGTATGGTTGCTAACCATCTAGGGCACCTGAAAAACGTGTTTAAACACCAAACCCACCAGTTTCTGGTACCGAGAAACCCCGTGCAATTCTCCCGACACTACAGGGCGACGCGACTTTGGGGCACTGTAGCCACTGCGCATCTCACTGCGCAGGTATGATTTTTGTGCAAATGGGTTGCTAACTACGTAGGGCATCGGGAAAATGTGTTTAAACAAGCAACTAACTACATTTAGGTAGCAAAAAACGCGTGCAAACCTCCCGACACCAGGGGTCGAAGCCTAATTTTGCTGTTCTTAAGCCCAATATAGCCATACTGCACGGTATACTTTGCGGCTCTGTTGCCATGGCGCAACTCGGTGTGCGAATGTGATTTTTTGCAGTATGGTTGCTAACCATCTAGGGCACCTGAAAAACGTGTTTAAACACCAAACCCACCAGTTTCTGGTACCGAGAAACCCCGTGCAATTCTCCCGACACTACAGGGCGACGCGACTTTGGGGCACTGTAGCCACTGCGCATCTCACTGCGCAGGTATGATTTTTGTGCAAATGGGTTGCTAACTACGTAGGGCATCGGGAAAATGTGTTTAAACAAGCAACTAACTACATTTAGGTAGCAAAAAACGCGTGCAAACCTCCCGACACCAGGGGTCGAAGCCTAATTTTGCTGTTCTTAAGCCCAATATAGCCATACTGCACGGTATACTTTGCGGCTCTGTTGCCATGGCGCAACTCGGTGTGCGAATGTGATTTTTTGCAGTATGGTTGCTAACCATCTAGGGCACCTGAAAAACGTGTTTAAACACCAAACCCACCAGTTTCTGGTACCGAGAAACCCCGTGCAATTCTCCCGACACTACAGGGCGACGCGACTTTGGGGCACTGTAGCCACTGCGCATCTCACTGCGCAGGTATGATTTTTGTGCAAATGGGTTGCTAACTACGTAGGGCATCGGGAAAATGTGTTTAAACAAGCAACTAACTACATTTAGGTAGCAAAAAACGCGTGCAAACCTCCCGACACCAGGGGTCGAAGCCTAATTTTGCTGTTCTTAAGCCCAATATAGCCATACTGCACGGTATACTTTGCGGCTCTGTTGCCATGGCGCAACTCGGTGTGCGAATGTGATTTTTTGCAGTATGGTTGCTAACCATCTAGGGCACCTGAAAAACGTGTTTAAACACCAAACCCACCAGTTTCTGGTACCGAGAAACCCCGTGCAATTCTCCCGACACTACAGGGCGACGCGACTTTGGGGCACTGTAGCCACTGCGCATCTCACTGCGCAGGTATGATTTTTGTGCAAATGGGTTGCTAACTACGTAGGGCATCGGGAAAATGTGTTTAAACAAGCAACTAACTACATTTAGGTAGCAAAAAACGCGTGCAAACCTCCCGACACCAGGGGTCGAAGCCTAATTTTGCTGTTCTTAAGCCCAATATAGCCATACTGCACGGTATACTTTGCGGCTCTGTTGCCATGGCGCAACTCGGTGTGCGAATGTGATTTTTTGCAGTATGGTTGCTAACCATCTAGGGCACCTGAAAAACGTGTTTAAACACCAAACCCACCAGTTTCTGGTACCGAGAAACCCCGTGCAATTCTCCCGACACTACAGGGCGACGCGACTTTGGGGCACTGTAGCCACTGCGCATCTCACTGCGCAGGTATGATTTTTGTGCAAATGGGTTGCTAACTACGTAGGGCATCGGGAAAATGTGTTTAAACAAGCAACTAACTACATTTAGGTAGCAAAAAACGCGTGCAAACCTCCCGACACCAGGGGTCGAAGCCTAATTTTGCTGTTCTTAAGCCCAATATAGCCATACTGCACGGTATACTTTGCGGCTCTGTTGCCATGGCGCAACTCGGTGTGCGAATGTGATTTTTTGCAGTATGGTTGCTAACCATCTAGGGCACCTGAAAAACGTGTTTAAACACCAAACCCACCAGTTTCTGGTACCGAGAAACCCCGTGCAATTCTCCCGACACTACAGGGCGACGCGACTTTGGGGCACTGTAGCCACTGCGCATCTCACTGCGCAGGTATGATTTTTGTGCAAATGGGTTGCTAACTACGTAGGGCATCGGGAAAATGTGTTTAAACAAGCAACTAACTACATTTAGGTAGCAAAAAACGCGTGCAAACCTCC
The DNA here is from genome assembly GCA_025267735.1 of Mactra quadrangularis. Taxonomy (NCBI): domain Eukaryota; kingdom Metazoa; phylum Mollusca; class Bivalvia; order Venerida; family Mactridae; genus Mactra; species Mactra quadrangularis. The sequence goes on from JAMOLF010000312.1 coordinate 9,582, forward strand.
CGACACCAGGGGTCGAAGCCTAATTTTGCTGTTCTTAAGCCCAATATAGCCATACTGCACGGTATACTTTGCGGCTCTGTTGCCATGGCGCAACTCGGTGTGCGAATGTGATTTTTTGCAGTATGGTTGCTAACCATCTAGGGCACCTGAAAAACGTGTTTAAACACCAAACCCACCAGTTTCTGGTACCGAGAAACCCCGTGCAATTCTCCCGACACTACAGGGCGACGCGACTTTGGGGCACTGTAGCCACTGCGCATCTCACTGCGCAGGTATGATTTTTGTGCAAATGGGTTGCTAACTACGTAGGGCATCGGGAAAATGTGTTTAAACAAGCAACTAACTACATTTAGGTAGCAAAAAACGCGTGCAAACCTCCCGACACCAGGGGTCGAAGCCTAATTTTGCTGTTCTTAAGCCCAATATAGCCATACTGCACGGTATACTTTGCGGCTCTGTTGCCATGGCGCAACTCGGTGTGCGAATGTGATTTTTTGCAGTATGGTTGCTAACCATCTAGGGCACCTGAAAAACGTGTTTAAACACCAAACCCACCAGTTTCTGGTACCGAGAAACCCCGTGCAATTCTCCCGACACTACAGGGCGACGCGACTTTGGGGCACTGTAGCCACTGCGCATCTCACTGCGCAGGTATGATTTTTGTGCAAATGGGTTGCTAACTACGTAGGGCATCGGGAAAATGTGTTTAAACAAGCAACTAACTACATTTAGGTAGCAAAAAACGCGTGCAAACCTCCCGACACCAGGGGTCGAAGCCTAATTTTGCTGTTCTTAAGCCCAATATAGCCATACTGCACGGTATACTTTGCGGCTCTGTTGCCATGGCGCAACTCGGTGTGCGAATGTGATTTTTTGCAGTATGGTTGCTAACCATCTAGGGCACCTGAAAAACGTGTTTAAACACCAAACCCACCAGTTTCTGGTACCGAGAAACCCCGTGCAATTCTCCCGACACTACAGGGCGACGCGACTTTGGGGCACTGTAGCCACTGCGCATCTCACTGCGCAGGTATGATTTTTGTGCAAATGGGTTGCTAACTACGTAGGGCATCGGGAAAATGTGTTTAAACAAGCAACTAACTACATTTAGGTAGCAAAAAACGCGTGCAAACCTCCCGACACCAGGGGTCGAAGCCTAATTTTGCTGTTCTTAAGCCCAATATAGCCATACTGCACGGTATACTTTGCGGCTCTGTTGCCATGGCGCAACTCGGTGTGCGAATGTGATTTTTTGCAGTATGGTTGCTAACCATCTAGGGCACCTGAAAAACGTGTTTAAACACCAAACCCACCAGTTTCTGGTACCGAGAAACCCCGTGCAATTCTCCCGACACTACAGGGCGACGCGACTTTGGGGCACTGTAGCCACTGCGCATCTCACTGCGCAGGTATGATTTTTGTGCAAATGGGTTGCTAACTACGTAGGGCATCGGGAAAATGTGTTTAAACAAGCAACTAACTACATTTAGGTAGCAAAAAACGCGTGCAAACCTCCCGACACCAGGGGTCGAAGCCTAATTTTGCTGTTCTTAAGCCCAATATAGCCATACTGCACGGTATACTTTGCGGCTCTGTTGCCATGGCGCAACTCGGTGTGCGAATGTGATTTTTTGCAGTATGGTTGCTAACCATCTAGGGCACCTGAAAAACGTGTTTAAACACCAAACCCACCAGTTTCTGGTACCGAGAAACCCCGTGCAATTCTCCCGACACTACAGGGCGACGCGACTTTGGGGCACTGTAGCCACTGCGCATCTCACTGCGCAGGTATGATTTTTGTGCAAATGGGTTGCTAACTACGTAGGGCATCGGGAAAATGTGTTTAAACAAGCAACTAACTACATTTAGGTAGCAAAAAACGCGTGCAAACCTCCCGACACCAGGGGTCGAAGCCTAATTTTGCTGTTCTTAAGCCCAATATAGCCATACTGCACGGTATACTTTGCGGCTCTGTTGCCATGGCGCAACTCGGTGTGCGAATGTGATTTTTTGCAGTATGGTTGCTAACCATCTAGGGCACCTGAAAAACGTGTTTAAACACCAAACCCACCAGTTTCTGGTACCGAGAAACCCCGTGCAATTCTCCCGACACTACAGGGCGACGCGACTTTGGGGCACTGTAGCCACTGCGCATCTCACTGCGCAGGTATGATTTTTGTGCAAATGGGTTGCTAACTACGTAGGGCATCGGGAAAATGTGTTTAAACAAGCAACTAACTACATTTAGGTAGCAAAAAACGCGTGCAAACCTCCCGACACCAGGGGTCGAAGCCTAATTTTGCTGTTCTTAAGCCCAATATAGCCATACTGCACGGTATACTTTGCGGCTCTGTTGCCATGGCGCAACTCGGTGTGCGAATGTGATTTTTTGCAGTATGGTTGCTAACCATCTAGGGCACCTGAAAAACGTGTTTAAACACCAAACCCACCAGTTTCTGGTACCGAGAAACCCCGTGCAATTCTCCCGACACTACAGGGCGACGCGACTTTGGGGCACTGTAGCCACTGCGCATCTCACTGCGCAGGTATGATTTTTGTGCAAATGGGTTGCTAACTACGTAGGGCATCGGGAAAATGTGTTTAAACAAGCAACTAACTACATTTAGGTAGCAAAAAACGCGTGCAAACCTCCCGACACCAGGGGTCGAAGCCTAATTTTGCTGTTCTTAAGCCCAATATAGCCATACTGCACGGTATACTTTGCGGCTCTGTTGCCATGGCGCAACTCGGTGTGCGAATGTGATTTTTTGCAGTATGGTTGCTAACCATCTAGGGCACCTGAAAAACGTGTTTAAACACCAAACCCACCAGTTTCTGGTACCGAGAAACCCCGTGCAATTCTCCCGACACTACAGGGCGACGCGACTTTGGGGCACTGTAGCCACTGCGCATCTCACTGCGCAGGTATGATTTTTGTGCAAATGGGTTGCTAACTACGTAGGGCATCGGGAAAATGTGTTTAAACAAGCAACTAACTACATTTAGGTAGCAAAAAACGCGTGCAAACCTCCCGACACCAGGGGTCGAAGCCTAATTTTGCTGTTCTTAAGCCCAATATAGCCATACTGCACGGTATACTTTGCGGCTCTGTTGCCATGGCGCAACTCGGTGTGCGAATGTGATTTTTTGCAGTATGGTTGCTAACCATCTAGGGCACCTGAAAAACGTGTTTAAACACCAAACCCACCAGTTTCTGGTACCGAGAAACCCCGTGCAATTCTCCCGACACTACAGGGCGACGCGACTTTGGGGCACTGTAGCCACTGCGCATCTCACTGCGCAGGTATGATTTTTGTGCAAATGGGTTGCTAACTACGTAGGGCATCGGGAAAATGTGTTTAAACAAGCAACTAACTACATTTAGGTAGCAAAAAACGCGTGCAAACCTCCCGACACCAGGGGTCGAAGCCTAATTTTGCTGTTCTTAAGCCCAATATAGCCATACTGCACGGTATACTTTGCGGCTCTGTTGCCATGGCGCAACTCGGTGTGCGAATGTGATTTTTTGCAGTATGGTTGCTAACCATCTAGGGCACCTGAAAAACGTGTTTAAACACCAAACCCACCAGTTTCTGGTACCGAGAAACCCCGTGCAATTCTCCCGACACTACAGGGCGACGCGACTTTGGGGCACTGTAGCCACTGCGCATCTCACTGCGCAGGTATGATTTTTGTGCAAATGGGTTGCTAACTACGTAGGGCATCGGGAAAATGTGTTTAAACAAGCAACTAACTACATTTAGGTAGCAAAAAACGCGTGCAAACCTCCCGACACCAGGGGTCGAAGCCTAATTTTGCTGTTCTTAAGCCCAATATAGCCATACTGCACGGTATACTTTGCGGCTCTGTTGCCATGGCGCAACTCGGTGTGCGAATGTGATTTTTTGCAGTATGGTTGCTAACCATCTAGGGCACCTGAAAAACGTGTTTAAACACCAAACCCACCAGTTTCTGGTACCGAGAAACCCCGTGCAATTCTCCCGACACTACAGGGCGACGCGACTTTGGGGCACTGTAGCCACTGCGCATCTCACTGCGCAGGTATGATTTTTGTGCAAATGGGTTGCTAACTACGTAGGGCATCGGGAAAATGTGTTTAAACAAGCAACTAACTACATTTAGGTAGCAAAAAACGCGTGCAAACCTCCCGACACCAGGGGTCGAAGCCTAATTTTGCTGTTCTTAAGCCCAATATAGCCATACTGCACGGTATACTTTGCGGCTCTGTTGCCATGGCGCAACTCGGTGTGCGAATGTGATTTTTTGCAGTATGGTTGCTAACCATCTAGGGCACCTGAAAAACGTGTTTAAACACCAAACCCACCAGTTTCTGGTACCGAGAAACCCCGTGCAATTCTCCCGACACTACAGGGCGACGCGACTTTGGGGCACTGTAGCCACTGCGCATCTCACTGCGCAGGTATGATTTTTGTGCAAATGGGTTGCTAACTACGTAGGGCATCGGGAAAATGTGTTTAAACAAGCAACTAACTACATTTAGGTAGCAAAAAACGCGTGCAAACCTCCCGACACCAGGGGTCGAAGCCTAATTTTGCTGCTCTTAAGCCCAATATAGCCATACTGCACGGTATACTTTGCGGCTCTGTTGCCATGGCGCAACTCGGTGTGCGAATGTGATTTTTTGCAGTATGGTTGCTAACCATCTAGGGCACCTGAAAAACGTGTTTAAACACCAAACCCACCAGTTTCTGGTACCGAGAAACCCCGTGCAATTCTCCCGACACTACAGGGCGACGCGACTTTGGGGCACTGTAGCCACTGCGCATCTCACTGCGCAGGTATGATTTTTGTGCAAATGGGTTGCTAACTACGTAGGGCATCGGGAAAATGTGTTTAAACAAGCAACTAACTACATTTAGGTAGCAAAAAACGCGTGCAAACCTCCCGACACCAGGGGTCGAAGCCTAATTTTGCTGTTCTTAAGCCCAATATAGCCATACTGCACGGTATACTTTGCGGCTCTGTTGCCATGGCGCAACTCGGTGTGCGAATGTGATTTTTTGCAGTATGGTTGCTAACCATCTAGGGCACCTGAAAAACGTGTTTAAACACCAAACCCACCAGTTTCTGGTACCGAGAAACCCCGTGCAATTCTCCCGACACTACAGGGCGACGCGACTTTGGGGCACTGTAGCCACTGCGCATCTCACTGCGCAGGTATGATTTTTGTGCAAATGGGTTGCTAACTACGTAGGGCATCGGGAAAATGTGTTTAAACAAGCAACTAACTACATTTAGGTAGCAAAAAACGCGTGCAAACCTCCCGACACCAGGGGTCGAAGCCTAATTTTGCTGTTCTTAAGCCCAATATAGCCATACTGCACGGTATACTTTGCGGCTCTGTTGCCATGGCGCAACTCGGTGTGCGAATGTGATTTTTTGCAGTATGGTTGCTAACCATCTAGGGCACCTGAAAAACGTGTTTAAACACCAAACCCACCAGTTTCTGGTACCGAGAAACCCCGTGCAATTCTCCCGACACTACAGGGCGACGCGACTTTGGGGCACTGTAGCCACTGCGCATCTCACTGCGCAGGTATGATTTTTGTGCAAATGGGTTGCTAACTACGTAGGGCATCGGGAAAATGTGTTTAAACAAGCAACTAACTACATTTAGGTAGCAAAAAACGCGTGCAAACCTCCCGACACCAGGGGTCGAAGCCTAATTTTGCTGTTCTTAAGCCCAATATAGCCATACTGCACGGTATACTTTGCGGCTCTGTTGCCATGGCGCAACTCGGTGTGCGAATGTGATTTTTTGCAGTATGGTTGCTAACCATCTAGGGCACCTGAAAAACGTGTTTAAACACCAAACCCACCAGTTTCTGGTACCGAGAAACCCCGTGCAATTCTCCCGACACTACAGGGCGACGCGACTTTGGGGCACTGTAGCCACTGCGCATCTCACTGCGCAGGTATGATTTTTGTGCAAATGGGTTGCTAACTACGTAGGGCATCGGGAAAATGTGTTTAAACAAGCAACTAACTACATTTAGGTAGCAAAAAACGCGTGCAAACCTCCCGACACCAGGGGTCGAAGCCTAATTTTGCTGTTCTTAAGCCCAATATAGCCATACTGCACGGTATACTTTGCGGCTCTGTTGCCATGGCGCAACTCGGTGTGCGAATGTGATTTTTTGCAGTATGGTTGCTAACCATCTAGGGCACCTGAAAAACGTGTTTAAACACCAAACCCACCAGTTTCTGGTACCGAGAAACCCCGTGCAATTCTCCCGACACTACAGGGCGACGCGACTTTGGGGCACTGTAGCCACTGCGCATCTCACTGCGCAGGTATGATTTTTGTGCAAATGGGTTGCTAACTACGTAGGGCATCGGGAAAATGTGTTTAAACAAGCAACTAACTACATTTAGGTAGCAAAAAACGCGTGCAAACCTCCCGACACCAGGGGTCGAAGCCTAATTTTGCTGTTCTTAAGCCCAATATAGCCATACTGCACGGTATACTTTGCGGCTCTGTTGCCATGGCGCAACTCGGTGTGCGAATGTGATTTTTTGCAGTATGGTTGCTAACCATCTAGGGCACCTGAAAAACGTGTTTAAACACCAAACCCACCAGTTTCTGGTACCGAGAAACCCCGTGCAATTCTCCCGACACTACAGGGCGACGCGACTTTGGGGCACTGTAGCCACTGCGCATCTCACTGCGCAGGTATGATTTTTGTGCAAATGGGTTGCTAACTACGTAGGGCATCGGGAAAATGTGTTTAAACAAGCAACTAACTACATTTAGGTAGCAAAAAACGCGTGCAAACCTCCCGACACCAGGGGTCGAAGCCTAATTTTGCTGTTCTTAAGCCCAATATAGCCATACTGCACGGTATACTTTGCGGCTCTGTTGCCATGGCGCAACTCGGTGTGCGAATGTGATTTTTTGCAGTATGGTTGCTAACCATCTAGGGCACCTGAAAAACGTGTTTAAACACCAAACCCACCAGTTTCTGGTACCGAGAAACCCCGTGCAATTCTCCCGACACTACAGGGCGACGCGACTTTGGGGCACTGTAGCCACTGCGCATCTCACTGCGCAGGTATGATTTTTGTGCAAATGGGTTGCTAACTACGTAGGGCATCGGGAAAATGTGTTTAAACAAGCAACTAACTACATTTAGGTAGCAAAAAACGCGTGCAAACCTCCCGACACCAGGGGTCGAAGCCTAATTTTGCTGTTCTTAAGCCCAATATAGCCATACTGCACGGTATACTTTGCGGCTCTGTTGCCATGGCGCAACTCGGTGTGCGAATGTGATTTTTTGCAGTATGGTTGCTAACCATCTAGGGCACCTGAAAAACGTGTTTAAACACCAAACCCACCAGTTTCTGGTACCGAGAAACCCCGTGCAATTCTCCCGACACTACAGGGCGACGCGACTTTGGGGCACTGTAGCCACTGCGCATCTCACTGCGCAGGTATGATTTTTGTGCAAATGGGTTGCTAACTACGTAGGGCATCGGGAAAATGTGTTTAAACAAGCAACTAACTACATTTAGGTAGCAAAAAACGCGTGCAAACCTCCCGACACCAGGGGTCGAAGCCTAATTTTGCTGTTCTTAAGCCCAATATAGCCATACTGCACGGTATACTTTGCGGCTCTGTTGCCATGGCGCAACTCGGTGTGCGAATGTGATTTTTTGCAGTATGGTTGCTAACCATCTAGGGCACCTGAAAAACGTGTTTAAACACCAAACCCACCAGTTTCTGGTACCGAGAAACCCCGTGCAATTCTCCCGACACTACAGGGCGACGCGACTTTGGGGCACTGTAGCCACTGCGCATCTCACTGCGCAGGTATGATTTTTGTGCAAATGGGTTGCTAACTACGTAGGGCATCGGGAAAATGTGTTTAAACAAGCAACTAACTACATTTAGGTAGCAAAAAACGCGTGCAAACCTCCCGACACCAGGGGTCGAAGCCTAATTTTGCTGTTCTTAAGCCCAATATAGCCATACTGCACGGTATACTTTGCGGCTCTGTTGCCATGGCGCAACTCGGTGTGCGAATGTGATTTTTTGCAGTATGGTTGCTAACCATCTAGGGCACCTGAAAAACGTGTTTAAACACCAAACCCACCAGTTTCTGGTACCGAGAAACCCCGTGCAATTCTCCCGACACTACAGGGCGACGCGACTTTGGGGCACTGTAGCCACTGCGCATCTCACTGCGCAGGTATGATTTTTGTGCAAATGGGTTGCTAACTACGTAGGGCATCGGGAAAATGTGTTTAAACAAGCAACTAACTACATTTAGGTAGCAAAAAACGCGTGCAAACCTCCCGACACCAGGGGTCGAAGCCTAATTTTGCTGTTCTTAAGCCCAATATAGCCATACTGCACGGTATACTTTGCGGCTCTGTTGCCATGGCGCAACTCGGTGTGCGAATGTGATTTTTTGCAGTATGGTTGCTAACCATCTAGGGCACCTGAAAAACGTGTTTAAACACCAAACCCACCAGTTTCTGGTACCGAGAAACCCCGTGCAATTCTCCCGACACTACAGGGCGACGCGACTTTGGGGCACTGTAGCCACTGCGCATCTCACTGCGCAGGTATGATTTTTGTGCAAATGGGTTGCTAACTACGTAGGGCATCGGGAAAATGTGTTTAAACAAGCAACTAACTACATTTAGGTAGCAAAAAACGCGTGCAAACCTCCCGACACCAGGGGTCGAAGCCTAATTTTGCTGTTCTTAAGCCCAATATAGCCATACTGCACGGTATACTTTGCGGCTCTGTTGCCATGGCGCAACTCGGTGTGCGAATGTGATTTTTTGCAGTATGGTTGCTAACCATCTAGGGCACCTGAAAAACGTGTTTAAACACCAAACCCACCAGTTTCTGGTACCGAGAAACCCCGTGCAATTCTCCCGACACTACAGGGCGACGCGACTTTGGGGCACTGTAGCCACTGCGCATCTCACTGCGCAGGTATGATTTTTGTGCAAATGGGTTGCTAACTACGTAGGGCATCGGGAAAATGTGTTTAAACAAGCAACTAACTACATTTAGGTAGCAAAAAACGCGTGCAAACCTCCCGACACCAGGGGTCGAAGCCTAATTTTGCTGTTCTTAAGCCCAATATAGCCATACTGCACGGTATACTTTGCGGCTCTGTTGCCATGGCGCAACTCGGTGTGCGAATGTGATTTTTTGCAGTATGGTTGCTAACCATCTAGGGCACCTGAAAAACGTGTTTAAACACCAAACCCACCAGTTTCTGGTACCGAGAAACCCCGTGCAATTCTCCCGACACTACAGGGCGACGCGACTTTGGGGCACTGTAGCCACTGCGCATCTCACTGCGCAGGTATGATTTTTGTGCAAATGGGTTGCTAACTACGTAGGGCATCGGGAAAATGTGTTTAAACAAGCAACTAACTACATTTAGGTAGCAAAAAACGCGTGCAAACCTCCCGACACCAGGGGTCGAAGCCTAATTTTGCTGTTCTTAAGCCCAATATAGCCATACTGCACGGTATACTTTGCGGCTCTGTTGCCATGGCGCAACTCGGTGTGCGAATGTGATTTTTTGCAGTATGGTTGCTAACCATCTAGGGCACCTGAAAAACGTGTTTAAACACCAAACCCACCAGTTTCTGGTACCGAGAAACCCCGTGCAATTCTCCCGACACTACAGGGCGACGCGACTTTGGGGCACTGTAGCCACTGCGCATCTCACTGCGCAGGTATGATTTTTGTGCAAATGGGTTGCTAACTACGTAGGGCATCGGGAAAATGTGTTTAAACAAGCAACTAACTACATTTAGGTAGCAAAAAACGCGTGCAAACCTCCCGACACCAGGGGTCGAAGCCTAATTTTGCTGTTCTTAAGCCCAATATAGCCATACTGCACGGTATACTTTGCGGCTCTGTTGCCATGGCGCAACTCGGTGTGCGAATGTGATTTTTTGCAGTATGGTTGCTAACCATCTAGGGCACCTGAAAAACGTGTTTAAACACCAAACCCACCAGTTTCTGGTACCGAGAAACCCCGTGCAATTCTCCCGACACTACAGGGCGACGCGACTTTGGGGCACTGTAGCCACTGCGCATCTCACTGCGCAGGTATGATTTTTGTGCAAATGGGTTGCTAACTACGTAGGGCATCGGGAAAATGTGTTTAAACAAGCAACTAACTACATTTAGGTAGCAAAAAACGCGTGCAAACCTCCCGACACCAGGGGTCGAAGCCTAATTTTGCTGTTCTTAAGCCCAATATAGCCATACTGCACGGTATACTTTGCGGCTCTGTTGCCATGGCGCAACTCGGTGTGCGAATGTGATTTTTTGCAGTATGGTTGCTAACCATCTAGGGCACCTGAAAAACGTGTTTAAACACCAAACCCACCAGTTTCTGGTACCGAGAAACCCCGTGCAATTCTCCCGACACTACAGGGCGACGCGACTTTGGGGCACTGTAGCCACTGCGCATCTCACTGCGCAGGTATGATTTTTGTGCAAATGGGTTGCTAACTACGTAGGGCATCGGGAAAATGTGTTTAAACAAGCAACTAACTACATTTAGGTAGCAAAAAACGCGTGCAAACCTCCCGACACCAGGGGTCGAAGCCTAATTTTGCTGTTCTTAAGCCCAATATAGCCATACTGCACGGTATACTTTGCGGCTCTGTTGCCATGGCGCAACTCGGTGTGCGAATGTGATTTTTTGCAGTATGGTTGCTAACCATCTAGGGCACCTGAAAAACGTGTTTAAACACCAAACCCACCAGTTTCTGGTACCGAGAAACCCCGTGCAATTCTCCCGACACTACAGGGCGACGCGACTTTGGGGCACTGTAGCCACTGCGCATCTCACTGCGCAGGTATGATTTTTGTGCAAATGGGTTGCTAACTACGTAGGGCATCGGGAAAATGTGTTTAAACAAGCAACTAACTACATTTAGGTAGCAAAAAACGCGTGCAAACCTCCCGACACCAGGGGTCGAAGCCTAATTTTGCTGTTCTTAAGCCCAATATAGCCATACTGCACGGTATACTTTGCGGCTCTGTTGCCATGGCGCAACTCGGTGTGCGAATGTGATTTTTTGCAGTATGGTTGCTAACCATCTAGGGCACCTGAAAAACGTGTTTAAACACCAAACCCACCAGTTTCTGGTACCGAGAAACCCCGTGCAATTCTCCCGACACTACAGGGCGACGCGACTTTGGGGCACTGTAGCCACTGCGCATCTCACTGCGCAGGTATGATTTTTGTGCAAATGGGTTGCTAACTACGTAGGGCATCGGGAAAATGTGTTTAAACAAGCAACTAACTACATTTAGGTAGCAAAAAACGCGTGCAAACCTCCCGACACCAGGGGTCGAAGCCTAATTTTGCTGTTCTTAAGCCCAATATAGCCATACTGCACGGTATACTTTGCGGCTCTGTTGCCATGGCGCAACTCGGTGTGCGAATGTGATTTTTTGCAGTATGGTTGCTAACCATCTAGGGCACCTGAAAAACGTGTTTAAACACCAAACCCACCAGTTTCTGGTACCGAGAAACCCCGTGCAATTCTCCCGACACTACAGGGCGACGCGACTTTGGGGCACTGTAGCCACTGCGCATCTCACTGCGCAGGTATGATTTTTGTGCAAATGGGTTGCTAACTACGTAGGGCATCGGGAAAATGTGTTTAAACAAGCAACTAACTACATTTAGGTAGCAAAAAACGCGTGCAAACCTCCCGACACCAGGGGTCGAAGCCTAATTTTGCTGTTCTTAAGCCCAATATAGCCATACTGCACGGTATACTTTGCGGCTCTGTTGCCATGGCGCAACTCGGTGTGCGAATGTGATTTTTTGCAGTATGGTTGCTAACCATCTAGGGCACCTGAAAAACGTGTTTAAACACCAAACCCACCAGTTTCTGGTACCGAGAAACCCCGTGCAATTCTCCCGACACTACAGGGCGACGCGACTTTGGGGCACTGTAGCCACTGCGCATCTCACTGCGCAGGTATGATTTTTGTGCAAATGGGTTGCTAACTACGTAGGGCATCGGGAAAATGTGTTTAAACAAGCAACTAACTACATTTAGGTAGCAAAAAACGCGTGCAAACCTCCCGACACCAGGGGTCGAAGCCTAATTTTGCTGTTCTTAAGCCCAATATAGCCATACTGCACGGTATACTTTGCGGCTCTGTTGCCATGGCGCAACTCGGTGTGCGAATGTGATTTTTTGCAGTATGGTTGCTAACCATCTAGGGCACCTGAAAAACGTGTTTAAACACCAAACCCACCAGTTTCTGGTACCGAGAAACCCCGTGCAATTCTCCCGACACTACAGGGCGACGCGACTTTGGGGCACTGTAGCCACTGCGCATCTCACTGCGCAGGTATGATTTTTGTGCAAATGGGTTGCTAACTACGTAGGGCATCGGGAAAATGTGTTTAAACAAGCAACTAACTACATTTAGGTAGCAAAAAACGCGTGCAAACCTCCCGACACCAGGGGTCGAAGCCTAATTTTGCTGTTCTTAAGCCCAATATAGCCATACTGCACGGTATACTTTGCGGCTCTGTTGCCATGGCGCAACTCGGTGTGCGAATGTGATTTTTTGCAGTATGGTTGCTAACCATCTAGGGCACCTGAAAAACGTGTTTAAACACCAAACCCACCAGTTTCTGGTACCGAGAAACCCCGTGCAATTCTCCCGACACTACAGGGCGACGCGACTTTGGGGCACTGTAGCCACTGCGCATCTCACTGCGCAGGTATGATTTTTGTGCAAATGGGTTGCTAACTACGTAGGGCATCGGGAAAATGTGTTTAAACAAGCAACTAACTACATTTAGGTAGCAAAAAACGCGTGCAAACCTCCCGACACCAGGGGTCGAAGCCTAATTTTGCTGTTCTTAAGCCCAATATAGCCATACTGCACGGTATACTTTGCGGCTCTGTTGCCATGGCGCAACTCGGTGTGCGAATGTGATTTTTTGCAGTATGGTTGCTAACCATCTAGGGCACCTGAAAAACGTGTTTAAACACCAAACCCACCAGTTTCTGGTACCGAGAAACCCCGTGCAATTCTCCCGACACTACAGGGCGACGCGACTTTGGGGCACTGTAGCCACTGCGCATCTCACTGCGCAGGTATGATTTTTGTGCAAATGGGTTGCTAACTACGTAGGGCATCGGGAAAATGTGTTTAAACAAGCAACTAACTACATTTAGGTAGCAAAAAACGCGTGCAAACCTCCCGACACCAGGGGTCGAAGCCTAATTTTGCTGTTCTTAAGCCCAATATAGCCATACTGCACGGTATACTTTGCGGCTCTGTTGCCATGGCGCAACTCGGTGTGCGAATGTGATTTTTTGCAGTATGGTTGCTAACCATCTAGGGCACCTGAAAAACGTGTTTAAACACCAAACCCACCAGTTTCTGGTACCGAGAAACCCCGTGCAATTCTCCCGACACTACAGGGCGACGCGACTTTGGGGCACTGTAGCCACTGCGCATCTCACTGCGCAGGTATGATTTTTGTGCAAATGGGTTGCTAACTACGTAGGGCATCGGGAAAATGTGTTTAAACAAGCAACTAACTACATTTAGGTAGCAAAAAACGCGTGCAAACCTCCCGACACCAGGGGTCGAAGCCTAATTTTGCTGTTCTTAAGCCCAATATAGCCATACTGCACGGTATACTTTGCGGCTCTGTTGCCATGGCGCAACTCGGTGTGCGAATGTGATTTTTTGCAGTATGGTTGCTAACCATCTAGGGCACCTGAAAAACGTGTTTAAACACCAAACCCACCAGTTTCTGGTACCGAGAAACCCCGTGCAATTCTCCCGACACTACAGGGCGACGCGACTTTGGGGCACTGTAGCCACTGCGCATCTCACTGCGCAGGTATGATTTTTGTGCAAATGGGTTGCTAACTACGTAGGGCATCGGGAAAATGTGTTTAAACAAGCAACTAACTACATTTAGGTAGCAAAAAACGCGTGCAAACCTCCCGACACCAGGGGTCGAAGCCTAATTTTGCTGTTCTTAAGCCCAATATAGCCATACTGCACGGTATACTTTGCGGCTCTGTTGCCATGGCGCAACTCGGTGTGCGAATGTGATTTTTTGCAGTATGGTTGCTAACCATCTAGGGCACCTGAAAAACGTGTTTAAACACCAAACCCACCAGTTTCTGGTACCGAGAAACCCCGTGCAATTCTCCCGACACTACAGGGCGACGCGACTTTGGGGCACTGTAGCCACTGCGCATCTCACTGCGCAGGTATGATTTTTGTGCAAATGGGTTGCTAACTACGTAGGGCATCGGGAAAATGTGTTTAAACAAGCAACTAACTACATTTAGGTAGCAAAAAACGCGTGCAAACCTCCCGACACCAGGGGTCGAAGCCTAATTTTGCTGTTCTTAAGCCCAATATAGCCATACTGCACGGTATACTTTGCGGCTCTGTTGCCATGGCGCAACTCGGTGTGCGAATGTGATTTTTTGCAGTATGGTTGCTAACCATCTAGGGCACCTGAAAAACGTGTTTAAACACCAAACCCACCAGTTTCTGGTACCGAGAAACCCCGTGCAATTCTCCCGACACTACAGGGCGACGCGACTTTGGGGCACTGTAGCCACTGCGCATCTCACTGCGCAGGTATGATTTTTGTGCAAATGGGTTGCTAACTACGTAGGGCATCGGGAAAATGTGTTTAAACAAGCAACTAACTACATTTAGGTAGCAAAAAACGCGTGCAAACCTCCCGACACCAGGGGTCGAAGCCTAATTTTGCTGTTCTTAAGCCCAATATAGCCATACTGCACGGTATACTTTGCGGCTCTGTTGCCATGGCGCAACTCGGTGTGCGAATGTGATTTTTTGCAGTATGGTTGCTAACCATCTAGGGCACCTGAAAAACGTGTTTAAACACCAAACCCACCAGTTTCTGGTACCGAGAAACCCCGTGCAATTCTCCCGACACTACAGGGCGACGCGACTTTGGGGCACTGTAGCCACTGCGCATCTCACTGCGCAGGTATGATTTTTGTGCAAATGGGTTGCTAACTACGTAGGGCATCGGGAAAATGTGTTTAAACAAGCAACTAACTACATTTAGGTAGCAAAAAACGCGTGCAAACCTCCCGACACCAGGGGTCGAAGCCTAATTTTGCTGTTCTTAAGCCCAATATAGCCATACTGCACGGTATACTTTGCGGCTCTGTTGCCATGGCGCAACTCGGTGTGCGAATGTGATTTTTTGCAGTATGGTTGCTAACCACCTAGGGCACCTGAAAAACGTGTTTAAACACCAAACCCACCAGTTTCTGGTACCGAGAAACCCCGTGCAATTCTCCCGACACTACAGGGCGACGCGACTTTGGGGCACTGTAGCCACTGCGCATCTCACTGCGCAGGTATGATTTTTGTGCAAATGGGTTGCTAACTACGTAGGGCATCGGGAAAATGTGTTTAAACAAGCAACTAACTACATTTAGGTAGCAAAAAACGCGTGCAAACCTCCCGACACCAGGGGTCGAAGCCTAATTTTGCTGTTCTTAAGCCCAATATAGCCATACTGCACGGTATACTTTGCGGCTCTGTTGCCATGGCGCAACTCGGTGTGCGAATGTGATTTTTTGCAGTATGGTTGCTAACCATCTAGGGCACCTGAAAAACGTGTTTAAACACCAAACCCACCAGTTTCTGGTACCGAGAAACCCCGTGCAATTCTCCCGACACTACAGGGCGACGCGACTTTGGGGCACTGTAGCCACTGCGCATCTCACTGCGCAGGTATGATTTTTGTGCAAATGGGTTGCTAACTACGTAGGGCATCGGGAAAATGTGTTTAAACAAGCAACTAACTACATTTAGGTAGCAAAAAACGCGTGCAAACCTCCCGACACCAGGGGTCGAAGCCTAATTTTGCTGTTCTTAAGCCCAATATAGCCATACTGCACGGTATACTTTGCGGCTCTGTTGCCATGGCGCAACTCGGTGTGCGAATGTGATTTTTTGCAGTATGGTTGCTAACCATCTAGGGCACCTGAAAAACGTGTTTAAACACCAAACCCACCAGTTTCTGGTACCGAGAAACCCCGTGCAATTCTCCCGACACTACAGGGCGACGCGACTTTGGGGCACTGTAGCCACTGCGCATCTCACTGCGCAGGTATGATTTTTGTGCAAATGGGTTGCTAACTACGTAGGGCATCGGGAAAATGTGTTTAAACAAGCAACTAACTACATTTAGGTAGCAAAAAACGCGTGCAAACCTCCCGACACCAGGGGTCGAAGCCTAATTTTGCTGTTCTTAAGCCCAATATAGCCATACTGCACGGTATACTTTGCGGCTCTGTTGCCATGGCGCAACTCGGTGTGCGAATGTGATTTTTTGCAGTATGGTTGCTAACCATCTAGGGCACCTGAAAAACGTGTTTAAACACCAAACCCACCAGTTTCTGGTACCGAGAAACCCCGTGCAATTCTCCCGACACTACAGGGCGACGCGACTTTGGGGCACTGTAGCCACTGCGCATCTCACTGCGCAGGTATGATTTTTGTGCAAATGGGTTGCTAACTACGTAGGGCATCGGGAAAATGTGTTTAAACAAGCAACTAACTACATTTAGGTAGCAAAAAACGCGTGCAAACCTCCCGACACCAGGGGTCGAAGCCTAATTTTGCTGTTCTTAAGCCCAATATAGCCATACTGCACGGTATACTTTGCGGCTCTGTTGCCATGGCGCAACTCGGTGTGCGAATGTGATTTTTTGCAGTATGGTTGCTAACCATCTAGGGCACCTGAAAAACGTGTTTAAACACCAAACCCACCAGTTTCTGGTACCGAGAAACCCCGTGCAATTCTCCCGACACTACAGGGCGACGCGACTTTGGGGCACTGTAGCCACTGCGCATCTCACTGCGCAGGTATGATTTTTGTGCAAATGGGTTGCTAACTACGTAGGGCATCGGGAAAATGTGTTTAAACAAGCAACTAACTACATTTAGGTAGCAAAAAACGCGTGCAAACCTCCCGACACCAGGGGTCGAAGCCTAATTTTGCTGTTCTTAAGCCCAATATAGCCATACTGCACGGTATACTTTGCGGCTCTGTTGCCATGGCGCAACTCGGTGTGCGAATGTGATTTTTTGCAGTATGGTTGCTAACCATCTAGGGCACCTGAAAAACGTGTTTAAACACCAAACCCACCAGTTTCTGGTACCGAGAAACCCCGTGCAATTCTCCCGACACTACAGGGCGACGCGACTTTGGGGCACTGTAGCCACTGCGCATCTCACTGCGCAGGTATGATTTTTGTGCAAATGGGTTGCTAACTACGTAGGGCATCGGGAAAATGTGTTTAAACAAGCAACTAACTACATTTAGGTAGCAAAAAACGCGTGCAAACCTCCCGACACCAGGGGTCGAAGCCTAATTTTGCTGTTCTTAAGCCCAATATAGCCATACTGCACGGTATACTTTGCGGCTCTGTTGCCATGGCGCAACTCGGTGTGCGAATGTGATTTTTTGCAGTATGGTTGCTAACCATCTAGGGCACCTGAAAAACGTGTTTAAACACCAAACCCACCAGTTTCTGGTACCGAGAAACCCCGTGCAATTCTCCCGACACTACAGGGCGACGCGACTTTGGGGCACTGTAGCCACTGCGCATCTCACTGCGCAGGTATGATTTTTGTGCAAATGGGTTGCTAACTACGTAGGGCATCGGGAAAATGTGTTTAAACAAGCAACTAACTACATTTAGGTAGCAAAAAACGCGTGCAAACCTCCCGACACCAGGGGTCGAAGCCTAATTTTGCTGTTCTTAAGCCCAATATAGCCATACTGCACGGTATACTTTGCGGCTCTGTTGCCATGGCGCAACTCGGTGTGCGAATGTGATTTTTTGCAGTATGGTTGCTAACCATCTAGGGCACCTGAAAAACGTGTTTAAACACCAAACCCACCAGTTTCTGGTACCGAGAAACCCCGTGCAATTCTCCCGACACTACAGGGCGACGCGACTTTGGGGCACTGTAGCCACTGCGCATCTCACTGCGCAGGTATGATTTTTGTGCAAATGGGTTGCTAACTACGTAGGGCATCGGGAAAATGTGTTTAAACAAGCAACTAACTACATTTAGGTAGCAAAAAACGCGTGCAAACCTCCCGACACCAGGGGTCGAAGCCTAATTTTGCTGTTCTTAAGCCCAATATAGCCATACTGCACGGTATACTTTGCGGCTCTGTTGCCATGGCGCAACTCGGTGTGCGAATGTGATTTTTTGCAGTATGGTTGCTAACCATCTAGGGCACCTGAAAAACGTGTTTAAACACCAAACCCACCAGTTTCTGGTACCGAGAAACCCCGTGCAATTCTCCCGACACTACAGGGCGACGCGACTTTGGGGCACTGTAGCCACTGCGCATCTCACTGCGCAGGTATGATTTTTGTGCAAATGGGTTGCTAACTACGTAGGGCATCGGGAAAATGTGTTTAAACAAGCAACTAACTACATTTAGGTAGCAAAAAACGCGTGCAAACCTCCCGACACCAGGGGTCGAAGCCTAATTTTGCTGTTCTTAAGCCCAATATAGCCATACTGCACGGTATACTTTGCGGCTCTGTTGCCATGGCGCAACTCGGTGTGCGAATGTGATTTTTTGCAGTATGGTTGCTAACCATCTAGGGCACCTGAAAAACGTGTTTAAACACCAAACCCACCAGTTTCTGGTACCGAGAAACCCCGTGCAATTCTCCCGACACTACAGGGCGACGCGACTTTGGGGCACTGTAGCCACTGCGCATCTCACTGCGCAGGTATGATTTTTGTGCAAATGGGTTGCTAACTACGTAGGGCATCGGGAAAATGTGTTTAAACAAGCAACTAACTACATTTAGGTAGCAAAAAACGCGTGCAAACCTCCCGACACCAGGGGTCGAAGCCTAATTTTGCTGTTCTTAAGCCCAATATAGCCATACTGCACGGTATACTTTGCGGCTCTGTTGCCATGGCGCAACTCGGTGTGCGAATGTGATTTTTTGCAGCATGGTTGCTAACCATCTAGGGCACCTGAAAAACGTGTTTAAACACCAAACCCACCAGTTTCTGGTACCGAGAAACCCCGTGCAATTCTCCCGACACTACAGGGCGACGCGACTTTGGGGCACTGTAGCCACTGCGCATCTCACTGCGCAGGTATGATTTTTGTGCAAATGGGTTGCTAACTACGTAGGGCATCGGGAAAATGTGTTTAAACAAGCAACTAACTACATTTAGGTAGCAAAAAACGCGTGCAAACCTCCCGACACCAGGGGTCGAAGCCTAATTTTGCTGTTCTTAAGCCCAATATAGCCATACTGCACGGTATACTTTGCGGCTCTGTTGCCATGGCGCAACTCGGTGTGCGAATGTGATTTTTTGCAGCATGGTTGCTAACCATCTAGGGCACCTGAAAAACGTGTTTAAACACCAAACCCACCAGTTTCTGGTACCGAGAAACCCCGTGCAATTCTCCCGACACTACAGGGCGACGCGACTTTGGGGCACTGTAGCCACTGCGCATCTCACTGCGCAGGTATGATTTTTGTGCAAATGGGTTGCTAACTACGTAGGGCATCGGGAAAATGTGTTTAAACAAGCAACTAACTACATTTAGGTAGCAAAAAACGCGTGCAAACCTCCCGACACCAGGGGTCGAAGCCTAATTTTGCTGTTCTTAAGCCCAATATAGCCATACTGCACGGTATACTTTGCGGCTCTGTTGCCATGGCGCAACTCGGTGTGCGAATGTGATTTTTTGCAGTATGGTTGCTAACCATCTAGGGCACCTGAAAAACGTGTTTAAACACCAAACCCACCAGTTTCTGGTACCGAGAAACCCCGTGCAATTCTCCCGACACTACAGGGCGACGCGACTTTGGGGCACTGTAGCGCAGGTATGATTTTTGTTGTCAAATGGGTTTGCTAACTACGTAGGGCATCGTGGAAAATGTGTTTAAACAAGCAACTAACTACATTTAGGTAGCAAAAAACGCGTGCAAACCTCCCGACACCAGGGGTCGAAGCCTAATTTTGCTGTTCTTAAGCCCAATATAGCCATACTGCACGGTATACTTTTGCGGCTTCTGTTGCCATGGCGCAACTCGGTGTGCGAATGTGATTTTTTGCAGTATGGTTGCTATACCATCTTGGGCACCTGAAAAACGTGTTTAAACACCAAACCCACCAGTTTCTGGTACCGAGAAACCCCGTGCAATTCTCCCGACACTACAGGGCGACGCGACTTTGGGGCACTGTAGCCACTGCGCATCTCACTGCGCAGGTTATGATTTTTGTGCAAATGGGTTGCTAACTACGTAGGGCATCGGGGAAAATGTGTTTAAACAAGCAACTAACTACATTTAGGTAGCAAAAAACGCGTGCAAACCTCCCGACACCAGGGGTCGAAGCCTAATTTTGCTGTTTCTTAAGCCCAATATAGCCATACTGCACGGTATACTTTGCGGCTCTGTTGCCATGGCGCAACTCGGTGTGCGAATGTGATTTTTTGCAGTATGGTTGCTAACCATCTAGGGCACCTGAAAAACGTGTTTAAACACCAAACCCACCAGTTTCTGGTACCGAGAAACCCCGTGCAATTCTCCCGACACTACAGGGCGACGCGACTTTGGGGCACTGTAGCCACTGCGCATCTCACTGCGCAGGTATGATTTTTTGTGCAAATGGGTTGCTAACTACGTAGGGCATCGGGAAAATGTGTTTAAACAAGCAACTAACTACATTTAGGTAGCAAAAAACGCGTGCAAACCTCCCGACACCAGGGGTCGAAGCCTAATTTTGCTGTTCTTAAGCCCAATATAGCCATACTGCACGGTATACTTTGCGGCTCTGTTGCCATGGCGCAACTCGGTGTGCGAATGTGATTTTTTGCAGTATGGTTGCTAACCATCTTGGGCACCTGAAAAACGTGTTTAAACACCAAACCCACCAGTTTCTGGTACCGAGAAACCCCGTGCAATTCTCCCGACACTACAGGGCGACGCGACTTTGGGGCACTGTAGCCACTGCGCATCTCACTGCGCAGGTATGATTTTTGTGCAAATGGGTTGCTAACTACGTAGGGCATCGGGAAAATGTGTTTTAAACAAGCAACTAACTACATTTAGGTAGCAAAAAACGCGTGCAAACCTCCCGACACCAGGGGTCGAAGCCTAATTTTGCTGTTCTTAAGCCCAATATAGCCATACTGCACGGTATACTTTGCGGCTCTGTTGCCATGGCGCAACTCGGTGTGCGAATGTGATTTTTTGCAGTATGGTTGCTAACCATCTAGGGCACCTGAAAAAACGTGTTTAAAACACCAAACCCACCAGTTTCTGGTACCGAGAAACCCCGTGCAATTCTCCCGACACTACAGGGCGACGCGACTTTGGGGCACTTGTAGCCACTGCGCATCTCACTGCGCAGGTATGATTTTTGTGCAAATGGGTTGCTAACTACGTAGGGCATCGGGAAAATGTGTTTAAACAAGCAACTAACTACATTTAGGTAGCAAAAAAACGCGTGCAAACCTCCCGACACCAGGGGTCGAAGCCTAATTTTGCTGTTCTTAAGCCCAATATAGCCATACTGCACGGTATACTTTGCGGCTCTGTTGCCATGGCGCAACTCGGTGTGCGAATGTGATTTTTTGCAGTATGGTTGCTAACCATCTAGGGCACCTGAAAAACGTGTTTAAACACCAAACCCACCAGTTTCTGGTACCGAGAAACCCCGTGCAATTCTCCCGACACTACAGGGCGACGCGACTTTGGGGCACTGTAGCCACTGCGCATCTCACTGCGCAGGTATGATTTTTGTGCAAATGGGTTGCTAACTACGTAGGGCATCGGGAAAATGTGTTTAAACAAGCAACTAACTACATTTAGGTAGCAAAAAACGCGTGCAAACCTCCCGACACCAGGGGTCGAAGCCTAATTTTGCTGTTCTTAAGCCCAATATAGCCATACTGCACGGTATACTTTGCGGCTCTGTTGCCATGGCGCAACTCGGTGTGCGAATGTGATTTTTTGCAGTATGGTTGCTAACCATCTAGGGCACCTGAAAAACGTGTTTAAACACCAACCACCAGTTTCTGGTACCGAGAAACCCCGTTGCAATTCTCCCGACACTACAGGGCGACGCGACTTTGGGGCACTGTAGCCACTGCGCATCTCAATGCGCAGGTATGATTTTTGTGCAAATGGGTTGCTAACTACGTAGGGCATCGGGGAAAAATGTGTTTAAACAAGCAACTAACTACATTTAGGTAGCAAAAAACGCGTGCAAACCTCCGACACCAGGGGTCGAAGCCTAATTTTGCTGTTCTTAAGCCCAATATAGCCATACTGCACGGTATACTTTGCGGCTCTGTTGCCATGGCGCAACTCGGTGTGCGAATGTGATTTTTTGCAGTATGGTTGCTAACCATCTAGGGCACCTGAAAAACGTGTTTAAACACCAAACCCACCAGTTCTGGTACCGAGAAACCCCGTGCAATTCTCCCGACACTACAGGGCGACGCGACTTTGGGGCACTGTAGCCACTGCGCATCTCACTGCGCAGGTATGATTTTTGTGCAAATGGGTTGCTAACTACGTAGGGCATCGGGAAAATGTGTTTTAAACAAGCAACTAACTACATTTAGGTAGCAAAAAACGCGTGCAAACCTCCCGACACCAGGGGTCGAAGCCTAATTTTGCTGTTCTTAAGCCCATATATAGCCATACTGCACGGTATACTTTGCGGCTCTGTTGCCATGGCGCAACTCGGTGTGCGAATGTGATTTTTTGCAGTATGGTTGCTAACCATCTAGGGCACCTGAAAAACGTGTTTAAACACCAAACACACCAGTTTCTGGTACCGAGAAACCCCGTGCAATTCTCCCGACACTACAGGGCGACGCGACTTTGGGGCACTGTAGCCACTGCGCATCTCACTGCGCAGGTATGATTTTTGTGCAAATGGGTTGCTAACTACGTAGGGCATCGGGGAAAATGTGTTTAAACAAGCAACTAACTACATTTAGGTAGCAAAAATCGCGTGCAAACCTCCCGACACCAGGGGTCGAAGCCTAATTTTGCTGTTCTTAAGCCCAATATAGCCATACTGCACGGTATACTTTGCGGCTCTGTTGCCATGGCGCAACTCGGTGTGCGAATGTGATTTTTTGCAGTATGGTTGCTAACCATCTAGGGCACCTGAAAAACGTGTTTAAAACACCAACCCACCAGTTTCTGGTACCGAGAAACCCCGTGCAATTCTCCGACACTACAGGGCGACGCGACTTATGGGGCACTGTAGCCACTGCGCATCTCACTGCGCAGGTATGATTTTTGTGCAAATGGGTTGCTAACTACGTAGGGCATCGGGAAAATGTGTTTAAACAAGCAACTAACTACATTTAGGTAGCAAATAACGCGTGCAAACCTCCCGACACCAGGGGTCGAAGCCTAATTTTGCTGTTCTTAAGCCCAATATAGCCAATACTGCACGGTATACTTTGCGGCCTCTGTTGCCATGGCGCAACTCGGTGTGCGAATGTGATTTTTTGCAGTATGGTTGCTAACCATCTAGGGCACCTGAAAAACGTGTTTAAACACCAAACCCACCAGTTTCTGGTACCGAGAAACCCCGTGCAATTCTCCCGAAACTACAGGGCGACGCGACTTTGGGGCACTGTAGCCACTGCGCATCTCACTGCGCAGGTATGATTTATTGTGCAAATGGGTTGCTAACTACGTAGGGCATCGGGAAAATGTGTTTAAACAAGCAACTAACTACATTTAGGTAGCAAAAAACGCGTGCAAACCTCCCCGACACCAGGGGTCGAAGCCTAATTTTGCTGTTCTTAAGCCCAATATAGCCATACTGCACGGTATACTTTGCGGCTCTGTTGCCATGGCGCAACTCGGTGTGCGAATGTGATTTTTTGCAGTATGGTTGCTAACCATCTAGGGCACCTGAAAAACGTGTTTAAACACCAAACCCACCAGTTTCTTGGTACCGAGAAACCCCGTGCAATTCTCCCGACACTACAGGGCGACGCGACTTTGGGGCACTGTAGCCACTGCGCATCTCACTGCGCAGGTATGATTTTTGTGCAAATGGGTTGCTAACTACGTAGGGCATCGGGAAAATGTGTTTTAAACAAGCAACTAACTACATTTAGGTAGCAAAAAAACGCGTGCAAACCTCCCGACACCAGGGGTCGAAGCCTAATTTTGCTGTTCTTAAGCCCAATATAGCCATACTGCACGGTATACTTTGCGGCTCTGTTGCCATGGCGCAACTCGGTGTGCGAATGTGATTTTTTGCAGTATGGTTGCTAACCATCTAGGGCACCTGAAAAACGTGTTTAAACACCAAACCCACCAGTTTCTGGTACCGAGAAACCCCGTGCAATTCTCCCGACACTACAGGGCGACGCGACTTTGGGGCACTGTAGCCACTGCGCATCTCACTGCGCAGGTATGATTTTTGTGCAAATGGGTTGCTAACTACGTAGGGCATCGGGAAAATGTGTTTAAACAAGCAACTAACTACATTTAGGTAGCAAAAAACGCGTGCAAACCTCCCGACACCAGGGGTCGAAGCCTAATTATTGCTGTTCTTAAGCCCAATATAGCCATACTGCACGGTATACTTTGCGGCTCTGTTGCCATGGCGCAACTCGGTGTGCGAATGTGATTTTTTGCAGTATGGTTGCTAACCATCTAGGGCACCTGAAAAACGTGTTTAAACACCAAACCACCAGTTTCTTGGTACCGAGAAACCCCGTAGCAATTCTCCCGACACTACAGGGCGACGCGACTTTGGGGCACTGTAGCCACTGCGCATCTCACTGCGCAGGTATGATTTTTGTGCAAATTGGGTTGCTAACTACGTAGGGCATCGGGAAAATGTGTTTAAACAAGCACTAACTACATTTAGGTAGCAAAAAACGCGTGCAAACCTCCCGACACCAGGGGTCGAAGCCTAATTTTGCTGTTCTTAAGCCCAATATAGCCATACTGCACGGTATACTTTGCGGCTCTGTTGCCATGGCGCAACTCGGTGTGCGAATGTGATTTTTTGCAGTATGGTTGCTAACCATCTAGTGCACCTGAAAAACGTGTTTAAACACCAAACCCACCAGTTTCTGGTACCGAGAAACCCCGTGCAATTCTCCCGACACTACAGGGCGACGCGACTTTGGGGCACTGTAGCCACTGCGCATCTCACTGCGCAGGTATGATTTTTGTGCAAATGGGTTGCTAACTACGTAGGGCATCGGGAAAATGTGTTTAAACAAGCACTAACTACATTTAGGTAGCAAAAAAAACGCGTGCAAACCTCCCGACACCAGGGGTCGAAAGCCTAATTTTGCTGTTCTTAAGCCCAATATAGCCATACTGCACGGTATACTTTGCGGCTCTGTTTGCCATGGCGCAACTCGTGTGCGAATGTGATTTTATGCAGTATGGTTGCTAACCATCTAGGGCACCTGAAAAACGTGTTTTAAACACCAAACTCCACCAGTTTCTGGTACCGAGAAACCCCGTGCAATTCTCCCGACACTACAGGGCGACGCGACTTTGGGGCACTGTAGCCACTGCGCATCTCACTGCGCAGGTATGATTTTTGTGCAAATGGGTTGCTAACTACGTAGGGCATCGGGGAAAATGTGTTTAAACAAGCAACTAACTACATTTAGGTAGCAAAAAACGCGTGCAAACCTCCCGACACCAGGGGTCGAAGCCTAATTGTGCTGTTCTTAAGCCCAATATAGCCATACTGCACGGTATACTTTGCGGCTCTGTTGCCATGGCGCAACTCGGTGTGCGAATGTGATTTTTTGCAGTATGGTTGCTAACCATCTAGGGCACCTGAAAAACGTGTTTAAACACCAAAACCCACCAGTTTCTGGTACCGAGAAACCCCGTGCAATTCTCCCGACACTACAGGGCGACGCGACTTTGGGGCACTGTAGCCACTGCGCATCTCACTGCGCAGGTATGATTTTTGTGCAAATGGGTTGCTAACTACGTAGGGCATCGGGAAAATGTGTTTAAACAAGCAACTAACTACATTTAGGTAGCAAAAAACGCGTGCAAACCTCCCGACACCAGGGGTCGAAGCCTAATTTTGCTGTTCTTAAGCCCAATATAGCCATACTGCACGGTATACTTTGCGGCTCTGTTGCCATGGCGCAACTCGGTGTGCGAATGTGATTTTTTGCAGTATGGTTGCTAACCATCTAGGGCACCTGAAAAACGTGTTTAAACACCAAACCCACCAGTTTCTGGTACCGAGAAACCCCGTGCAATTCTCCCGACACTACAGGGCGACGCGACTTTGGTGGCACTGTAGCCACTGCGCATCTCACTGCGCAGGTATGATTTTTGTGCAAATGGGTTGCTAACTACGTAGGGCATCGGGGAAAATGTGTTTAAACAAGCAACTAACTACATTTAGGTAGCAAAAAACGCGTGCAAACCTCCCGACACCAGGGGTCGAAGCCTAATTTTGCTGTTCTTAAGCCCAATATAGCCATACTGCACGGTATACTTTGCGGCTCTGTTGCCATGGCGCAACTCGGTGTGCGAATGTGATTTTTTGCAGTATGGTTGCTAACCATCTAGGGCACCTGAAAAACGTGTTTAAACACCAAACCCACCAGTTTCTGGTACCGAGAAACCCCGTGCAATTCTCCCGACACATACAGGGCGACGCGACTTTGGGGCACTGTAGCCACTGCGCATCTCACTGCGCAGGTATGATTTTTGTGCAAATGGGTTGCTAACTACGTAGGGCATCGGGAAAATGTGTTTAAACAAGCAACTAACTACATTTAGGTAGCAAAAAACGCGTGCAAACCTCCCGACACCAGGGGTCGAAGCCTAATTTTGCCTGTTCTTAAGCCCAATATAGCCATACTGCACGGTATACTTTGCGGCTCTGTTGCCATGGCGCAACTCGGTGTGCGAATGTGATTTTTTGCAGTATGGTTGCTAACCATCTAGGGCACCTGAAAAACGTGTTTAAACACCAAACCCACCAGTTTCTGGTACCGAGAAACCCCGTGCAATTCTCCCGACACTACAGGGCGACGCGACTTTGGGGCACTGTAGCCACTGCGCATCTCACTGCGCAGGTATGATTTTTGTGCAAATGGGTTGCTAACTACGTAGGGCATCGGGAAAATGTGTTTAAACAAGCAACTAACTACATTTAGGTAGCAAAAAACGCGTGCAAACCTCCCGACACCAGGGGTCGAAGCCTAATTTTGCTGTTCTTAAGCCCAATATAGCCATACTGCACGGAATACTTTGCGGCTCTGTTGCCATGGCGCAACTCGGTGTGCGAATGTGATTTTTTTGCAGTATGGTTGCTAACCATCTAGGGCACCTGAAAAACGTGTTTAAACACCAAACCCACCAGTTTCTGGTACCGAGAAACCCCGTGCAATTCTCCCGACACTACAGGGCGACGCGACTTTGGGGCACTGTAGCCACTGCGCATCTCACTGCGCAGGTATGATTTTTGTGCAAATGGGTTGCTAACTACGTAGGGCATCGGGGGAAAATGTGTTTAAACAAGCAACTAACTACATTTAGGTAGCAAAAAACGCGTGCAAACCTCCCGACACCAGGGGTCGAAGCCTAATTTTGCTGTTCTTAAGCCCAATATAGCCATACTGCACGGTATACTTTGCGGCTCTGTTGCCATGGCGCAACTCGGTGTGCGAATGTGATTTTTTGCAGTATGGTTGCTAACCATCTAGGGCACCTGAAAAACGTGTTTAAACACCAAACCCACCAGTTTCTGGTACCGAGAAACCCCGTGCAATTCTCCCGACACTACAGGGCGACGCGACTTTGGGGCACTGTAGCCACTGCGCATCTCACTGCGCAGGTATGATTTTTGTGCAAATGGGTTGCTAACTACGTAGGGCATCGGGAAAATGTGTTTAAACAAGCAACTAACTACATTTAGGTAGCAAAAAACGCGTGCAAACCTCCCGACACCAGGGGTCGAAGCCTAATTTTGCTGTTCTTAAGCCCAATATAGCCATACTGCACGGTATACTTTGCGGCTCTGTTGCCAATGGCGCAACTCGGTGTGCGAATGTGATTTTTTGCAGTATGGTTGCTAACCATCTAGGGCACCTGAAAAACGTGTTTTAAACACCAAACCACCAGTTTCTGGTACCGAGAAACCCCGCGTGCAATTCTCCCGACACTACAGGGCGACGCGACTTTGGGGCACTGTAGCCACTGCGCATCTCACTGCGCAGGTATGATTTTTGTGCAAATGGGTTGCTAACTACGTAGGGCATCGGGAAAATGTGTTTAAACAAGCAACTAACTACATTTAGGTAGCAAAAAACGCGTGCAAACCTCCCGACACCAGGGGTCGAAGCCTAATTTTGCTGTTCTTAAGCCCAATATAGCCATACTGCACGGTATACTTTGCGGCTCTGTTGCCATGGCGCAACTCGGTGTGCGAATGTGATTTTTTGCAGTATGGTTGCTAACCATCTAGGGCACCTGAAAAACGTGTTTAAACACCAAACCCACCAGTTTCTGGTACCGAGAAACCCCGTGCAATTCTCCCGACACTACAGGGCGACGCGACTTTGGGGCACTGTAGCCACTGCGCATCTCACTGCGCAGGTATGATTTTTGTGCAAATGGGTTGCTAACTACGTAGGGCATCGGGAAAATGTGTTTAAACAAGCAACTAACTACATTTAGGTAGCAAAAAACGCGTGCAAACCTCCCGACACCAGGGGTCGAAGCCTAATTTTGCTGTTCTTAAGCCCAATATAGCCATACTGCACGGTATACTTTGCGGCTCTGTTGCCATGGCGCAACTCGGTGTGCGAATGTGATTTTTTGCAGTATGGTTGCTAACCATCTAGGGCACCTGAAAAACGTGTTTAAACACCAAACCCACCAGTTTCTGGTACCGAGAAACCCCGTGCAATTCTCCCGACACTACAGGGCGACGCGACTTTGGGGCACTGTAGCCACTGCGCATCTCACTGCGCAGGTATGATTTTTGTGCAAATGGGTTGCTAACTACGTAGGGCATCGGGAAAATGTGTTTAAACAAGCAACTAACTACATTTAGGTAGCAAAAAACGCGTGCAAACCTCCCGACACCAGGGGTCGAAGCCTAATTTTGCTGTTCTTAAGCCCAATATAGCCATACTGCACGGTATACTTTGCGGCTCTGTTGCCATGGCGCAACTCGGTGTGCGAATGTGATTTTTTGCAGTATGGTTGCTAACCATCTAGGGCACCTGAAAAACGTGTTTAAACACCAAACCCACCAGTTTCTGGTACCGAGAAACCCCGTGCAATTCTCCCGACACTACAGGGCGACGCGACTTTGGGGCACTGTAGCCACTGCGCATCTCACTGCGCAGGTATGATTTTTGTGCAAATGGGTTGCTAACTACGTAGGGCATCGGGAAAATGTGTTTAAACAAGCAACTAACTACATTTAGGTAGCAAAAAACGCGTGCAAACCTCCCGACACCAGGGGTCGAAGCCTAATTTTGCTGTTCTTAAGCCCAATATAGCATACTGCACGGTATACTTTGCGGCTCTGTTGCCATGGCGCAACTCGGTGTGCGAATGTGATTTTTTGCAGTATTGGTTTGCTAACATCTAGGGCACCTGAAAAACGTGTTTATACACCAAACCCACCAGTTTTCTGGTACCGAGAAACCCCGTGCAATTCTCCCGACACTACAGGGGCGACGCGACTTTGGGGCACTGTAGCCACTGCGCATCTCACTGCGCAGGTATGATTTTTGTGCAAATGGGTTGCTAACTACGTAGGGCATCGGGGAAAAAGTGTTTAAACAAGCAACTAACTACATTTAGGTAGCAAAAAACGCGTGCAAACCTCCCGACACCAGGGGTCGAAGCCTAATTTTGCTGTTCTTAAGCCCAATATAGCCATACTGCACGGTATACTTTGCGGCTCTGTTGCCATGGCGCAACTCGGTGTGCGAATGTGATTTTTTGCAGTATGGTTGCTAACCATCTAGGGCACCTGAAAAACGTGTTTAAACACCAAACCCACCAGTTTCTGGAACCGAGAAACCCCGAGCAATTCTCCCGACACTACAGGGCGACGCGACTTTGGGGGCACTGTAGCCACTGCGCATCTCACTGCGCAGGTATGATTTTTGTGCAAATGGGTTGCTAACTACGTAGGGCATCGGGGAAAATGTGTTTAAACAAGCAACTAACTACATTTAGGTAGCAAAAAAACGCGTGCAAACCTCCCGACACCAGGGGGTCGAAGCCTAATTTTGCTGTTCTTAAGCCCAATATAGCCATACTGCACGGTATACTTTGCGGCTCTGTTGCCATGGCGCAACTCGGTGTGCGAATGTGATTTTTTGCAGTATGGTTGCTAACCATCTAGGGCACCTGAAAAACGTGTTTAAACACCAAACCCACCAGTTTCTGGTACCGAGAGAAACCCCGTTGCAATTCTCCCGACACTACAGGGCGACGCGACTTTGGGGCACTGTAGCCACTGCGCATCTCACTGCGCAGGTATGATTTTTGTGCAAATGGGTTGCTAACTACGTAGGGCATCGGGAAAATGTGTTTAAACAAGCAACTAACAACATTTAGGTAGCAAAAAACGCGTGCAAACCTCCCGACACCAGGGGTCGAAGCCTAATTTTGCTGTTCTTAAGCCCAATATAGCCATACTGCACGGTATACTTTGCGGCTCTGTTGCCATGGCGCAACTCGGTGTGCGAATGTGATTTTTTGCAGTATGGTTGCTAACCATCTAGGGCACCTGAAAAACGTGTTTAAACACCAAACCCACCAGTTTCTGGTACCGAGAAACCCCGTGCAATTCTCCCGACACTACAGGGCGACGCGACTTTGGGGCACTGTAGCCACTGCGCATCTCACTGCGCAGGTATGATTTTTGTGCAAATGGGTTGCTAACTACGTAGGGCATCGGGGAAAATGTGTTTAAACAAGCAACTAACTACATTTAGGTAGCAAAAAAACGCGTGCAAACCTCCCGACACCAGGGGTCGAAGCCTAATTTTGCTGTTCTTAAGCCCAATATAGCCATACTGCACGGTATACTTTGCGGCTCTGTTGCCATGGCGCAACTCGGTGTGCGAATGTGATTTTTTGCAGTATGGTTGCTAACCATCTAGGGCACCTGAAAAACGTGTTTAAACACCAAACCCACCAGTTTCTGGTACCGAGAAACCCCGTGCAATTCTCCCGACACTACAGGGCGACGCGACTTTGGGGCACTGTAGCCACTGCGCATCTCACTGCGCAGGTATGATTTTTGTGCAAATGGGTTGCTAACTACGTAGGGCATCGGGGAAAATGTGTTTAAAACAAGCAACTAACTACATTTAGGTAGCAAAAAACGCGTGCAAACCTCCCGACACCAGGGGTCGAAGCCTAATTTTGCTGTTCTTAAGCCCAATATAGCCATACTGCACGGTATACTTTGCGGCTCTGTTGCCATGGCGCAACTCGGTGTGCGAATGTGATTTTTTGCAGTATGGTTGCTAACCATCTAGGGCACCTGAAAAACGTGTTTAAACACCAAACCCACCAGTTTCTGGTACCGAGAAACCCCGTGCAATTCTCCCGACACTACAGGGGCGACGCGACTTTGGGGCACTGTAGCCACTGCGCATCTCACTGCGCAGGTATGATTTTTGTGCAAATGGGTTGCTAACTACGTAGGGCATCGGGGAAAATGTGTTTAAACAAGCAACTAACTACATTTAGGTAGCAAAAAAACGCGTGCAAACCTCCCGACACCAGGGGTCGAAGCCTAATTTTGCTGTTCTTAAGCCCAATATAGCCATACTGCACGGTATACTTTGCGGCTCTGTTGCCATGGCGCAACTCGGTGTGCGAATGTGATTTTTTTGCAGTATGGTTGCTAACCATCTAGGGCACCTGAAAAACGTGTTTAAACACCAAACCCACCAGTTTTCTGGTACCGAGAAACCCCGTGCAATTACTCCCGACACTACAGGGCGACGCGACTTTGGGGCACTGTAGCCACTGCGCATCTCACTGCGCAGGTATGATTTTTGTGCAAATGGGTTGCTAACTACGTAGGGCATCGGGGAAAATGTGTTTAAACAAGCAACTAACTACATTTAGGTAGCAAAAAACGCGTGCAAACCTCCCGACACCAGGGGTCGAAGCCTAATTTTGCTGTTTCTTAAGCCCAATATAGCCATACTGCACGGTATACTTTGCGGCTCTGTTGCCATGGCGCAACTCGGTGTGCGAATGTGATTTTTTGCAGTATGGTTGCTAACCATCTAGGGCACCTGAAAAAACGTGTTTAAACACCAAACCCACCAGTTTCTGGTACCGAGAAACCCCGTGCAATTCTCACCGACACTACAGGGCGACGCGACTTTGGGGCACTGTAGCCACTGCGCATCTCACTGCGCAGGTATGATTTTTGTGCAAATGGGTTGCTAACTACGTAGGGCATCGGGGAAAATGTGTTTAAACAAGCAACTAACTACATTTAGGTAGCAAAAAACGCGTGCAAACCTCCCGACACCAGGGGTCGAAGCCTAATTTTGCTGTTCTTAAGCCCAATATAGCCATACTGCACGGTATACTTTGCGGCTCTGTTGCCATGGCGCAACTCGGTGTGCGAATGTGATTTTTTGCAGTATGGTTGCTAACCATCTAGGGCACCTGAAAAACGTGTTTAAACACCAAACCCACCAGTTTCTCGGTACCGAGAAACCCCGTGCAATTCTCCCGACACTACCAGGGCGACGCGACTTTGGGGCACTGTAGCCAACTGCGCATCTCACTGCGCAGGTATGATTTTTGTGCAAATGGGTTGCTAACTACGTAGGGCATCGGGGAAAATGTGTTTAAACAAGCAACTAACTACATTTAGGTAGCAAAAAACGCGTGCAAACCTCCCGACACCAGGGGTCGAAGCCTAATTTTGCTGTTCTTAAGCCCAATATAGCCATACTGCACGGTATACTTTGCGGCTCTGTTGCCATGGCGCAACTCGGTGTGCGAATGTGATTTTTTGCAGTATGGTTGCTAACCATTCTAGGGCACCTGAAAAACGTGTTTAAACACCAAACCCACCAGTTTCTGGTACCGAGAAACCCCGTGCGAATTCTCCCGACACTACAGGGCGACGCGACTTTGGGGCACTGTAGCCACTGCGCATCTCACTGCGCAGGTATGATTTTTGTGCAAATGGGTTGCTAACTACGTAGGGCATCGGGAAAATGTGTTTAAACAAGCAACTAACTACATTTAGGTAGCAAAAAACGCGTGCAAACCTCCCGACACCAGGGGTCGAAGCCTAATTTGCTGTTCTTAAGCCCAATATAGCCATACTGCACGGTATACTTTGCGGCTCTGTTGCCATGGCGCAACTCGGTGTGCGAATGTGATTTTTTGCAGTATGGTTGCTAACCATCTAGGGCACCTGAAAAACGTGTTTTAAACACCAAACCCACCAGTTTCTGGTACCGAGAAACCCCGTGCAATTCTCCCGACACTACAGGGCGACGCGACTTTTGGGGCACTGTAGCCACTGCGCATCTCACTGCGCAGGTATGATTTTTGTGCAAATGGGTTGCTAACTACGTAGGGCATCGGGGAAAATGTGTTTAAACAAGCAACTAACTACATTTAGGTAGCAAAAAACGCGTGCAAACCTCCCGACACCAGGGGTCGAAGCCTAATTTTGCTGTTCTTAAGCCCAATATAGCCATACTGCACGGTATACTTTGCGGCTCTGTTGCCATGGCGCAACTCGGTGTGCGAATGTGATTTTTTGCAGTATGGTTGCTAACCATCTAGGGCACCTGAAAAACGTGTTTTAAACACCAAACCCACCAGTTTCTGGTACCGAGAAACCCCGTGCAATTCTCCCGACACTACAGGGCGACGCGACTTTGGGGCACTGTAGCCACTGCGCATCTCACTGCGCAGGTATGA
Organism: Mactra quadrangularis; assembly: GCA_025267735.1. Classification (NCBI taxonomy): domain Eukaryota; kingdom Metazoa; phylum Mollusca; class Bivalvia; order Venerida; family Mactridae; genus Mactra; species Mactra quadrangularis. The sequence goes on from JAMOLF010000312.1 coordinate 43,650, forward strand.
TTTTTGTGCAAATGGGTTGCTAACTACGTAGGGCATCGGGAAAATGTGTTTAAACAAGCAACTAACTACATTTAGGTAGCAAAAAAACGCGTGCAAACCTCCCGACACCAGGGGGTCGAAGCCTAATTTTGCTGTTCTTAAGCCCAATATAGCCATACTGCACGGTATACTTTGCGGCTCTGTTGCCATGGCGCAACTCGGTGTGCGAATGTGATTTTTTGCAGTATGGTTGCTAACCATCTAGGGCACCTGAAAAACGTGTTTAAACACCAAACCCACCAGGTTTCTGGTACCGAGAAACCCCGTGCAATTCTCCCGACACTACAGGGCGACGCGACTTTGGGGCACTGTAGCCACTGCGCATCTCACTGCGCAGGTATGATTTTTGTGCAAATGGGTTGCTAACTACGTAGGGCATCGGGAAAATGTGTTTAAACAAGCAACTAACTACATTTAGGTAGCAAAAAACGCGTGCAAACCTCCCGACACCAGGGGTCGAAGCCTAATTTTGCTGTTCTTAAGCCCAATATAGCCATACTGCACGGTATACTTTGCGGCTCTGTTGCCATGGCGCAACTCGGTGTGCGAATGTGATTTTTTGCAGTATGGTTGCTAACCATCTAGGGCACCTGAAAAACGTGTTTAAACACCAAACCCACCAGTTTCTGGAACCGAGAAACCCCGTGCAATTCTCCCGACACTACAGGGCGACGCGACTTTGGGGCACTGTAGCCACTGCGCATCTCACTGCGCAGGTATGATTTTTGTGCAAAAGGGTTGCTAACTACGTAGGGCATCGGGAAAATGTGTTTTAAACAAGCAACTAACTACATTTAGGTAGCAAAAAACGCGTGCAAACCTCCCGACACCAGGGGTCGAAGCCTAATTTTGCTGTTCTTAAGCCCAATATAGCCATACTGCACGGTATACTTTGCGGCTCTGTTGCCATGGCGCAACTCGGTGTGCGAATGTGATTTTTTTGCAGTATGGTTGCTAACCATCTAGGGCACCTGAAAAACGTGTTTAAACACCAAACCCACCCAGTTTCTGGTACCGAGAAACCCCGTGCAATTCTCCCGACACTACAGGGCGACGCGACTTTGGGGCACTGTAGCCACTGCGCATCTCACTGCGCAGGTATGATTTTTGTGCAAATGGGTTGCTAACTACGTAGGGCATCGGGAGAAATGTGTTTTAAACAAGCAACTAACTACATTTAGGTAGCAAAAAACGCGTGCAAACCTCCAGACACCAGGGGGTCGAAGCTAATTTTGCTGTTCTTAAGCCCAATATAGCCATACTGCACGGTATATACTTTGCGGCTCTGTTGCCATGGCGCAACTCGGTGTGCGAATGTGATTTTTTGCAGTATGGTTGCTAACCATCTAGGGCACCTGAAAAACGTGTTTAAACACCAAACCCACCAGTTTCTGGTACCGAGAAACCCCGTGCAATTCTCCCGACACTACAGGGCGACGCGACTTTGGGGCACTGTAGCCACTGCGCATCTCACTGCGCAGGTATGATTTTTGTGCAAATGGGTTGCTAACTACGTAGGGCATCGGGAAAATGTGTTTAAACAAGCAACTAACTACATTTAGGTAGCAAAAAACGCGTGCAAACCTCCCGACACCAGGGGTCGAAGCCTAATTTTGCTGTTCTTAAGCCCAATATAGCCATACTGCACGGTATACTTTGCGGCTCTGTTGCCATGGCGCAACTCGGTGTGCGAATGTGATTTTGTTGCAGTATGGTTGCTAAACCATCTAGGGCACCTGAAAAAACGTGTTTTAAACACCAAACCCACCAGTTTCTGGTACCGAGAAACCCCGTGCAATTCTCCCGACACTACAGGGCGACGCGACTTTGGGGCACTGTAGCCACTGCGCATCTCACTGCGCAGGTATGATTTTTGTGCAAATGGGTTGCTAACTACGTAGGGCATCGGGGAAAATGTGTTTAAACAAGCAACTAACTACATTTAGGTAGCAAAAAACGCGTGCAAACCTCCCGACACCAGGGGTCGAAGCCTAATTTTGCTGTTCTTAAGCCCAATATAGCCATACTGCACGGTATACTTTTGCGGCTCTGTTGCCATTGCGCAACTCGGTGTGCGAATGTGATTTTTTGCAGTATGGTTGCTAACCATCTAGGGCACCTGAAAAACGTGTTTAAACACCAAACCCACCAGTTTCTGGTACCGAGAAACCCCGGTGCAATTCTCCCGACACTACAGGGCGACGCGACTTTGGGGCACTGTAGCCACTGCGCATCTCACTGCGCAGGTATGATTTTTGTGCAAATGGGTTGCTAACTACGTAGGGGCATCGGGAAAATGTGTTTAAACAAGCAACTAACTACATTTAGGTAGCAAAAAACGCGTGCAAACCTCCCGACACCAGGGGGTCGAAGCCTAATTTTGCTGTTCTTAAGCCCAATATAGCCATACTGCACGGTATACTTTGCGGCTCTGTTGCCATGGCGCAACTCGGTGTGCGAATGTGATTTTTTGCAGTATGGTTGCTAACCATCTAGGGCACCTGAAAAACGTGTTTAAACACCAAACCCACCAGTTTCTGGTACCGAGAAACCCCGTGCAATTCTCCCGACACTACAGGGCGACGCGACTTTGGGGCACTGTAGCCACTGCGCATCTCACTGCGCAGGTATGATTTTTGTGCAAATGGGTTGCTAACTACGTAGGGCATCGGGAAATGTGTTTAAACAAGCAACTAACTACATTTAGGTAGCAAAAAACGCGTGCAAACCTCCCGACACCAGGGGTCGAAGCCTAATTTTGCTGTTCTTAAGCCCAATATAGCCATACTGCACGGTATACTTTGCGGCTCTGTTGCCATGGCGCAACTCGGTGTGCGAATGTGATTTTTTGCAGTATGGTTGCTAACCATCTAGGGCACCTGAAAAACGTGTTTAAACACCAAACCCACCAGTTTCTGGTACCGAGAAACCCCGTGCAATTCTCCCGACACTACAGGGCGACGCGACTTTGGGGCACTGTAGCCACTGCGCATCTCACTGCGCAGGTATGATTTTTGTGCAAATGGGTTGCTAACTACGTAGGGCATCGGGAAAATGTGTTTAAACAAGCAACTAACTACATTTAGGTAGCAAAAAACGCGTGCAAACCTCCCGACACCAGGGGTCGAAGCCTAATTTTGCTGTTCTTAAGCCCAATATAGCCATACTGCACGGTATACTTTGCGGCTCTGTTGCCATGGCGCAACTCGGTGTGCGAATGTGATTTTTTGCAGTATGGTTGCTAACCATCTAGGGCACCTGAAAAACGTGTTTAAACACCAAACCCACCAGTTTCTGGTACCGAGAAACCCCGTGCAATTCTCCCGACACTACAGGGCGACGCGACTTTGGGGCACTGTAGCCACTGCGCATCTCACTGCGCAGGTATGATTTTTGTGCAAATGGGTTGCTAACTACGTAGGGCATCGGGAAAATGTGTTTAAACAAGCAACTAACTACATTTAGGTAGCAAAAAACGCGTGCAAACCTCCCGACACCAGGGGTCGAAGCCTAATTTTGCTGTTCTTAAGCCCAATATAGCCATACTGCACGGTATACTTTGCGGCTCTGTTGCCATGGCGCAACTCGGTGTGCGAATGTGATTTTTTGCAGTATGGTTGCTAACCATCTAGGGCACCTGAAAAACGTGTTTAAACACCAAACCCACCAGTTTCTGGTACCGAGAAACCCCGTGCAATTCTCCCGACACTACAGGGCGACGCGACTTTGGGGCACTGTAGCCACTGCGCATCTCACTGCGCAGGTATGATTTTTGTGCAAATGGGTTGCTAACTACGTAGGGCATCGGGAAAATGTGTTTAAACAAGCAACTAACTACATTTAGGTAGCAAAAAACGCGTGCAAACCTCCCGACACCAGGGGTCGAAGCCTAATTTTGCTGTTCTTAAGCCCAATATAGCCATACTGCACGGTATACTTTGCGGCTCTGTTGCCATGGCGCAACTCGGTGTGCGAATGTGATTTTTTGCAGTATGGTTGCTAACCATCTAGGGCACCTGAAAAACGTGTTTAAACACCAAACCCACCAGTTTCTGGTACCGAGAAACCCCGTGCAATTCTCCCGACACTACAGGGCGACGCGACTTTGGGGCACTGTAGCCACTGCGCATCTCACCGTGCGCAGGTATGATTTTTGTGCAAATGGGTTGCTAACTACGTAGGGCATCGGGAAAATGTGTTTAAACAAGCAACTAACTACATTTAGGTAGCAAAAAACGCGTGCAAACCTCCCGACACCAGGGGTCGAAGCCTAATTTTGCTGTTCTTAAGCCCAATATAGCCATACTGCACGGTATACTTTGCGGCTCTGTTGCCATGGCGCAACTCGGTGTGCGAATGTGATTTTTTGCAGTATGGTTGCTAACCATCTAGGGCACCTGAAAAACGTGTTTAAACACCAAACCCACCAGTTTCTGGTACCGAGAAACCCCGTGCAATTCTCCCGACACTACAGGGCGACGCGACTTTGGGGCACTGTAGCCACTGCGCATCTCACTGCGCAGGTATGATTTTTGTGCAAATGGGTTGCTAACTACGTAGGGCATCGGGAAAATGTGTTTAAACAAGCAACTAACTACATTTAGGTAGCAAAAAACGCGTGCAAACCTCCCGACACCAGGGGTCGAAGCCTAATTTTGCTGTTCTTAAGCCCAATATAGCCATACTGCACGGTATACTTTGCGGCTCTGTTGCCATGGCGCAACTCGGTGTGCGAATGTGATTTTTTGCAGTATGGTTGCTAACCATCTAGGGCACCTGAAAAACGTGTTTAAACACCAAACCCACCAGTTTCTGGTACCGAGAAACCCCGTGCAATTCTCCCGACACTACAGGGCGACGCGACTTTGGGGCACTGTAGCCACTGCGCATCTCACTGCGCAGGTATGATTTTTGTGCAAATGGGTTGCTAACTACGTAGGGCATCGGGAAAATGTGTTTAAACAAGCAACTAACTACATTTAGGTAGCAAAAAACGCGTGCAAACCTCCCGACACCAGGGGTCGAAGCCTAATTTTGCTGTTCTTAAGCCCAATATAGCCATACTGCACGGTATACTTTGCGGCTCTGTTGCCATGGCGCAACTCGGTGTGCGAATGTGATTTTTTGCAGTATGGTTGCTAACCATCTAGGGCACCTGAAAAACGTGTTTAAACACCAAACCCACCAGTTTCTGGTACCGAGAAACCCCGTGCAATTCTCCCGACACTACAGGGCGACGCGACTTTGGGGCACTGTAGCCACTGCGCATCTCACTGCGCAGGTATGATTTTTGTGCAAATGGGTTGCTAACTACGTAGGGCATCGGGAAAATGTGTTTAAACAAGCAACTAACTACATTTAGGTAGCAAAAAACGCGTGCAAACCTCCCGACACCAGGGGTCGAAGCCTAATTTTGCTGTTCTTAAGCCCAATATAGCCATACTGCACGGTATACTTTGCGGCTCTGTTGCCATGGCGCAACTCGGTGTGCGAATGTGATTTTTTGCAGTATGGTTGCTAACCATCTAGGGCACCTGAAAAACGTGTTTAAACACCAAACCCACCAGTTTCTGGTACCGAGAAACCCCGTGCAATTCTCCCGACACTACAGGGCGACGCGACTTTGGGGCACTGTAGCCACTGCGCATCTCACTGCGCAGGTATGATTTTTGTGCAAATGGGTTGCTAACTACGTAGGGCATCGGGAAAATGTGTTTAAACAAGCAACTAACTACATTTAGGTAGCAAAAAACGCGTGCAAACCTCCCGACACCAGGGGTCGAAGCCTAATTTTGCTGTTCTTAAGCCCAATATAGCCATACTGCACGGTATACTTTGCGGCTCTGTTGCCATGGCGCAACTCGGTGTGCGAATGTGATTTTTTGCAGTATGGTTGCTAACCATCTAGGGCACCTGAAAAACGTGTTTAAACACCAAACCCACCAGTTTCTGGTACCGAGAAACCCCGTGCAATTCTCCCGACACTACAGGGCGACGCGACTTTGGGGCACTGTAGCCACTGCGCATCTCACTGCGCAGGTATGATTTTTGTGCAAATGGGTTGCTAACTACGTAGGGCATCGGGAAAATGTGTTTAAACAAGCAACTAACTACATTTAGGTAGCAAAAAACGCGTGCAAACCTCCCGACACCAGGGGTCGAAGCCTAATTTTGCTGTTCTTAAGCCCAATATAGCCATACTGCACGGTATACTTTGCGGCTCTGTTGCCATGGCGCAACTCGGTGTGCGAATGTGATTTTTTGCAGTATGGTTGCTAACCATCTAGGGCACCTGAAAAACGTGTTTAAACACCAAACCCACCAGTTTCTGGTACCGAGAAACCCCGTGCAATTCTCCCGACACTACAGGGCGACGCGACTTTGGGGCACTGTAGCCACTGCGCATCTCACTGCGCAGGTATGATTTTTGTGCAAATGGGTTGCTAACTACGTAGGGCATCGGGAAAATGTGTTTAAACAAGCAACTAACTACATTTAGGTAGCAAAAAACGCGTGCAAACCTCCCGACACCAGGGGTCGAAGCCTAATTTTGCTGTTCTTAAGCCCAATATAGCCATACTGCACGGTATACTTTGCGGCTCTGTTGCCATGGCGCAACTCGGTGTGCGAATGTGATTTTTTGCAGTATGGTTGCTAACCATCTAGGGCACCTGAAAAACGTGTTTAAACACCAAACCCACCAGTTTCTGGTACCGAGAAACCCCGTGCAATTCTCCCGACACTACAGGGCGACGCGACTTTGGGGCACTGTAGCCACTGCGCATCTCACTGCGCAGGTATGATTTTTGTGCAAATGGGTTGCTAACTACGTAGGGCATCGGGAAAATGTGTTTAAACAAGCAACTAACTACATTTAGGTAGCAAAAAACGCGTGCAAACCTCCCGACACCAGGGGTCGAAGCCTAATTTTGCTGTTCTTAAGCCCAATATAGCCATACTGCACGGTATACTTTGCGGCTCTGTTGCCATGGCGCAACTCGGTGTGCGAATGTGATTTTTTGCAGTATGGTTGCTAACCATCTAGGGCACCTGAAAAACGTGTTTAAACACCAAACCCACCAGTTTCTGGTACCGAGAAACCCCGTGCAATTCTCCCGACACTACAGGGCGACGCGACTTTGGGGCACTGTAGCCACTGCGCATCTCACTGCGCAGGTATGATTTTTGTGCAAATGGGTTGCTAACTACGTAGGGCATCGGGAAAATGTGTTTAAACAAGCAACTAACTACATTTAGGTAGCAAAAAACGCGTGCAAACCTCCCGACACCAGGGGTCGAAGCCTAATTTTGCTGTTCTTAAGCCCAATATAGCCATACTGCACGGTATACTTTGCGGCTCTGTTGCCATGGCGCAACTCGGTGTGCGAATGTGATTTTTTGCAGTATGGTTGCTAACCATCTAGGGCACCTGAAAAACGTGTTTAAACACCAAACCCACCAGTTTCTGGTACCGAGAAACCCCGTGCAATTCTCCCGACACTACAGGGCGACGCGACTTTGGGGCACTGTAGCCACTGCGCATCTCACTGCGCAGGTATGATTTTTGTGCAAATGGGTTGCTAACTACGTAGGGCATCGGGAAGAATGTGTTTAAACAAGCAACTAACTACATTTAGGTAGCAAAAAACGCGTGCAAACCTCCCGACACCAGGGGTCGAAGCCTAATTTTGCTGTTCTTAAGCCCAATATAGCCATACTGCACGGTATACTTTGCGGCTCTGTTGCCATGGCGCAACTCGGTGTGCGAATGTGATTTTTTGCAGTATGGTTGCTAACCATCTAGGGCACCTGAAAAACGTGTTTAAACACCAAACCCACCAGTTTCTGGTACCGAGAAACCCCGTGCAATTCTCCCGACACTACAGGGCGACGCGACTTTGGGGCACTGTAGCCACTGCGCATCTCACTGCGCAGGTATGATTTTTGTGCAAATGGGTTGCTAACTACGTAGGGCATCGGGAAAATGTGTTTAAACAAGCAACTAAACAAGCAACTAACTACATTTAGGTAGCAAAAAACGCGTGCAAACCTCCCGACACCAGGGGTCGAAGCCTAATTTTGCTGTTCTTAAGCCCAATATAGCCATACTGCACGGTATACTTTGCGGCTCTGTTGCCATGGCGCAACTCGGTGTGCGAATGTGATTTTTTGCAGTATGGTTGCTAACCATCTAGGGCACCTGAAAAACGTGTTTAAACACCAAACCCACCAGTTTCTGGTACCGAGAAACCCCGTGCAATTCTCCCGACACTACAGGGCGACGCGACTTTGGGGCACTGTAGCCACTGCGCATCTCACTGCGCAGGTATGATTTTTGTGCAAATGGGTTGCTAACTACGTAGGGCATCGGGAAAATGTGTTTAAACAAGCAACTAACTACATTTAGGTAGCAAAAAACGCGTGCAAACCTCCCGACACCAGGGGTCGAAGCCTAATTTTGCTGTTCTTAAGCCCAATATAGCCATACTGCACGGTATACTTTGCGGCTCTGTTGCCATGGCGCAACTCGGTGTGCGAATGTGATTTTTTGCAGTATGGTTGCTAACCATCTAGGGCACCTGAAAAACGTGTTTAAACACCAAACCCACCAGTTTCTGGTACCGAGAAACCCCGTGCAATTCTCCCGACACTACAGGGCGACGCGACTTTGGGGCACTGTAGCCACTGCGCATCTCACTGCGCAGGTATGATTTTTGTGCAAATGGGTTGCTAACTACGTAGGGCATCGGGAAAATGTGTTTAAACAAGCAACTAACTACATTTAGGTAGCAAAAAACGCGTGCAAACCTCCCGACACCAGGGGTCGAAGCCTAATTTTGCTGTTCTTAAGCCCAATATAGCCATACTGCACGGTATACTTTGCGGCTCTGTTGCCATGGCGCAACTCGGTGTGCGAATGTGATTTTTTGCAGTATGGTTGCTAACCATCTAGGGCACCTGAAAAACGTGTTTAAACACCAAACCCACCAGTTTCTGGTACCGAGAAACCCCGTGCAATTCTCCCGACACTACAGGGCGACGCGACTTTGGGGCACTGTAGCCACTGCGCATCTCACTGCGCAGGTATGATTTTTGTGCAAATGGGTTGCTAACTACGTAGGGCATCGGGAAAATGTGTTTAAACAAGCAACTAACTACATTTAGGTAGCAAAAAACGCGTGCAAACCTCCCGACACCAGGGGTCGAAGCCTAATTTTGCTGTTCTTAAGCCCAATATAGCCATACTGCACGGTATACTTTGCGGCTCTGTTGCCATGGCGCAACTCGGTGTGCGAATGTGATTTTTTGCAGTATGGTTGCTAACCATCTAGGGCACCTGAAAAACGTGTTTAAACACCAAACCCACCAGTTTCTGGTACCGAGAAACACCGTGCAATTCTCCCGACACTACAGGGCGACGCGACTTTGGGGCACTGTAGCCACTGCGCATCTCACTGCGCAGGTATGATTTTTGTGCAAATGGGTTGCTAACTACGTAGGGCATCGGGAAAATGTGTTTAAACAAGCAACTAACTACATTTAGGTAGCAAAAAACGCGTGCAAACCTCCCGACACCAGGGGTCGAAGCCTAATTTTGCTGTTCTTAAGCCCAATATAGCCATACTGCACGGTATACTTTGCGGCTCTGTTGCCATGGCGCAACTCGGTGTGCGAATGTGATTTTTTGCAGTATGGTTGCTAACCATCTAGGGCACCTGAAAAACGTGTTTAAACACCAAACCCACCAGTTTCTGGTACCGAGAAACCCCGTGCAATTCTCCCGACACTACAGGGCGACGCGACTTTGGGGCACTGTAGCCACTGCGCATCTCACTGCGCAGGTATGATTTTTGTGCAAATGGGTTGCTAACTACGTAGGGCATCGGGAAAATGTGTTTAAACAAGCAACTAACTACATTTAGGTAGCAAAAAAACGCGTGCAAACCTCCCGACACCAGGGGTCGAAGCCTAATTTTGCTGTTCTTAAGCCCAATATAGCCATACTGCACGGTATACTTTGCGGCTCTGTTGCCATGGCGCAACTCGGTGTGCGAATGTGATTTTTTGCAGTATGGTTGCTAACCATCTAGGGCACCTGAAAAACGTGTTTAAACACCAAACCCACCAGTTTCTGGTACCGAGAAACCCCGTGCAATTCTCCCGACACTACAGGGCGACGCGACTTTGGGGCACTGTAGCCACTGCGCATCTCACTGCGCAGGTATGATTTTTGTGCAAATGGGTTGCTAACTACGTAGGGCATCGGGAAAATGTGTTTAAACAAGCAACTAACTACATTTAGGTAGCAAAAAACGCGTGCAAACCTCCCGACACCAGGGGTCGAAGCCTAATTTTGCTGTTCTTAAGCCCAATATAGCCATACTGCACGGTATACTTTGCGGCTCTGTTGCCATGGCGCAACTCGGTGTGCGAATGTGATTTTTTGCAGTATGGTTGCTAACCATCTAGGGCACCTGAAAAACGTGTTTAAACACCAAACCCACCAGTTTCTGGTACCGAGAAACCCCGTGCAATTCTCCCGACACTACAGGGCGACGCGACTTTGGGGCACTGTAGCCACTGCGCATCTCACTGCGCAGGTATGATTTTTGTGCAAATGGGTTGCTAACTACGTAGGGCATCGGGAAAATGTGTTTAAACAAGCAACTAACTACATTTAGGTAGCAAAAAACGCGTGCAAACCTCCCGACACCAGGGGTCGAAGCCTAATTTGCTGTTCTTAAGCCCAATATAGCCATACTGCACGGTATACTTTGCGGCTCTGTTGCCATGGCGCAACTCGGTGTGCGAATGTGATTTTTTGCAGTATGGTTGCTAACCATCTAGGGCACCTGAAAAACGTGTTTAAACACCAAACCCACCAGTTTCTGGTACCGAGAAACCCCGTGCAATTCTCCCGACACTACAGGGCGACGCGACTTTGGGGCACTGTAGCCACTGCGCATCTCACTGCGCAGGTATGATTTTTGTGCAAATGGGTTGCTAACTACGTAGGGCATCGGGAAAATGTGTTTAAACAAGCAACTAACTACATTTAGGTAGCAAAAAACGCGTGCAAACCTCCCGACACCAGGGGTCGAAGCCTAATTTTGCTGTTCTTAAGCCCAATATAGCCATACTGCACGGTATACTTTGCGGCTCTGTTGCCATGGCGCAACTCGGTGTGCGAATGTGATTTTTTGCAGTATGGTTGCTAACCATCTAGGGCACCTGAAAAACGTGTTTAAACACCAAACCCACCAGTTTCTGGTACCGAGAAACCCCGTGCAATTCTCCCGACACTACAGGGCGACACGACTTTGGGGCACTGTAGCCACTGCGCATCTCACTGCGCAGGTATGATTTTTGTGCAAATGGGTTGCTAACTACGTAGGGCATCGGGAAAATGTGTTTAAACAAGCAACTAACTACATTTAGGTAGCAAAAAACGCGTGCAAACCTCCCGACACCAGGGGTCGAAGCCTAATTTTGCTGTTCTTAAGCCCAATATAGCCATACTGCACGGTATACTTTGCGGCTCTGTTGCCATGGCGCAACTCGGTGTGCGAATGTGATTTTTTGCAGTATGGTTGCTAACCATCTAGGGCACCTGAAAAACGTGTTTAAACACCAAACCCACCAGTTTCTGGTACCGAGAAACCCCGTGCAATTCTCCCGACACTACAGGGCGACGCGACTTTGGGGCACTGTAGCCACTGCGCATCTCACTGCGCAGGTATGATTTTTGTGCAAATGGGTTGCTAACTACGTAGGGCATCGGGAAAATGTGTTTAAACAAGCAACTAACTACATTTAGGTAGCAAAAAACGCGTGCAAACCTCCCGACACCAGGGGTCGAAGCCTAATTTTGCTGTTCTTAAGCCCAATATAGCCATACTGCACGGTATACTTTGCGGCTCTGTTGCCATGGCGCAACTAGGTGTGCGAATGTGATTTTTTGCAGTATGGTTGCTAACCATCTAGGGCACCTGAAAAACGTGTTTAAACACCAAACCCACCAGTTTCTGGTACCGAGAAACCCCGTGCAATTCTCCCGACACTACAGGGCGACGCGACTTTGGGGCACTGTAGCCACTGCGCATCTCACTGCGCAGGTATGATTTTTGTGCAAATGGGTTGCTAACTACGTAGGGCATCGGGAAAATGTGTTTAAACAAGCAACTAACTACATTTAGGTAGCAAAAAACGCGTGCAAACCTCCCGACACCAGGGGTCGAAGCCTAATTTTGCTGTTCTTAAGCCCAATATAGCCATACTGCACGGTATACTTTGCGGCTCTGTTGCCATGGCGCAACTCGGTGTGCGAATGTGATTTTTTGCAGTATGGTTGCTAACCATCTAGGGCACCTGAAAAACGTGTTTAAACACCAAACCCACCAGTTTCTGGTACCGAGAAACCCCGTGCAATTCTCCCGACACTACAGGGCGACGCGACTTTGGGGCACTGTAGCCACTGCGCATCTCACTGCGCAGGTATGATTTTTGTGCAAATGGGTTGCTAACTACGTAGGGCATCGGGAAAATGTGTTTAAACAAGCAACTAACTACATTTAGGTAGCAAAAAACGCGTGCAAACCTCCCGACACCAGGGGTCGAAGCCTAATTTTGCTGTTCTTAAGCCCAATATAGCCATACTGCACGGTATACTTTGCGGCTCTGTTGCCATGGCGCAACTCGGTGTGCGAATGTGATTTTTTGCAGTATGGTTGCTAACCATCTAGGGCACCTGAAAAACGTGTTTAAACACCAAACCCACCAGTTTCTGGTACCGAGAAACCCCGTGCAATTCTCCCGACACTACAGGGCGACGCGACTTTGGGGCACTGTAGCCACTGCGCATCTCACTGCGCAGGTATGATTTTTGTGCAAATGGGTTGCTAACTACGTAGGGCATCGGGAAAATGTGTTTAAACAAGCAACTAACTACATTTAGGTAGCAAAAAAACGCGTGCAAACCTCCCGACACCAGGGGTCGAAGCCTAATTTTGCTGTTCTTAAGCCCAATATAGCCATACTGCACGGTATACTTTGCGGCTCTGTTGCCATGGCGCAACTCGGTGTGCGAATGTGATTTTTTGCAGTATGGTTGCTAACCATCTAGGGCACCTGAAAAACGTGTTTAAACACCAAACCCACCAGTTTCTGGTACCGAGAAACCCCGTGCAATTCCCCGACACTACAGGGCGACGCGACTTTGGGGCACTGTAGCCACTGCGCATCTCACTGCGCAGGTATGATTTTTGTGCAAATGGGTTGCTAACAACGTAGGGCATCGGGAAAATGTGTTTAAACAAGCAACTAACTACATTTAGGTAGCAAAAAAACGCGTGCAAACCTCCCGACACCATGGGTCGAAGCCTAATTTTTGCTGTTCTTAAGCCCAATATAGCCATACTGCACGGTATACTTTGCGGCTCTGTTGCCATGGCGCAACTCGGTGTGCGAATGTGATTTTTTGCAGTATGGTTGCTAACCATCTAGGGCACCTGAAAAACGTGTTTAAACACCAAACCCACCAGTTTCTGGTACCGAGAAACCCCGTGCAATTCTCCCGACACTACAGGGCGACGCGACTTTGGGGCACTGTAGCCACTGCGCATCTCACTGCGCAGGTATGATTTTTGTGCAAATGGGTTGCTAACTACGTAGGGCATCGGGAAAATGTGTTTAAACAAGCAACTAACTACATTTAGGTAGCAAAAAACGCGTGCAAACCTCCCGACACCAGGGGTCGAAGCCTAATTTTGCTGTTCTTAAGCCCAATATAGCCATACTGCACGGTATACTTTGCGGCTCTGTTGCCATGGCGCAACTCGGTGTGCGAATGTGATTTTTTGCAGTATGGTTGCTAACCATCTAGGGCACCTGAAAAACGTGTTTAAACACCAAACCCACCAGTTTCTGGTACCGAGAAACCCCGTGCAATTCTCCCGACACTACAGGGCGACGCGACTTTGGGGCACTGTAGCCACTGCGCATCTCACTGCGCAGGTATGATTTTTGTGCAAATGGGTTGCTAACTACGTAGGGCATCGGGAAAATGTGTTTAAACAAGCAACTAACTACATTTAGGTAGCAAAAAACGCGTGCAAACCTCCCGACACCAGGGGTCGAAGCCTAATTTTGCTGTTCTTAAGCCCAATATAGCCATACTGCACGGTATACTTTGCGGCTCTGTTGCCATGGCGCAACTCGGTGTGCGAATGTGATTTTTTGCAGTATGGTTGCTAACCATCTAGGGCACCTGAAAAACGTGTTTAAACACCAAACCCACCAGTTTCTGGTACCGAGAAACCCCGTGCAATTCTCCCGACACTACAGGGCGACGCGACTTTGGGGCACTGTAGCCACTGCGCATCTCACTGCGCAGGTATGATTTTTGTGCAAATGGGTTGCTAACTACGTAGGGCATCGGGAAAATGTGTTTAAACAAGCAACTAACTACATTTAGGTAGCAAAAAACGCGTGCAAACCTCCCGACACCAGGGGTCGAAGCCTAATTTTGCTGTTCTTAAGCCCAATATAGCCATACTGCACGGTATACTTTGCGGCTCTGTTGCCATGGCGCAACTCGGTGTGCGAATGTGATTTTTTGCAGTATGGTTGCTAACCATCTAGGGCACCTGAAAAACGTGTTTAAACACCAAACCCACCAGTTTCTGGTACCGAGAAACCCCGTGCAATTCTCCCGACACTACAGGTCGACGCGACTTTGGGGCACTGTAGCCACTGCGCATCTCACTGCGCAGGTATGATTTTTGTGCAAATGGGTTGCTAACTACGTAGGGCATCGGGAAAATGTGTTTAAACAAGCAACTAACTACATTTAGGTAGCAAAAAACGCGTGCAAACCTCCCGACACCAGGGGTCGAAGCCTAATTTTGCTGTTCTTAAGCCCAATATAGCCATACTGCACGGTATACTTTGCGGCTCTGTTGCCATGGCGCAACTCGGTGTGCGAATGTGATTTTTTGCAGTATGGTTGCTAACCATCTAGGGCACCTGAAAAACGTGTTTAAACACCAAACCCACCAGTTTCTGGTACCGAGAAACCCCGTGCAATTCTCCCGACACTACAGGGCGACGCGACTTTGGGGCACTGTAGCCACTGCGCATCTCACTGCGCAGGTATGATTTTTGTGCAAATGGGTTGCTAACTACGTAGGGCATCGGGAAAATGTGTTTAAACAAGCAACTAACTACATTTAGGTAGCAAAAAACGCGTGCAAACCTCCCGACACCAGGGGTCGACTAATTTTGCTGTTCTTAAGCCCAATATAGCCATACTGCACGGTATACTTTGCGGCTCTGTTGCCATGGCGCAACTCGGTGTGCGAATGTGATTTTTTGCAGTATGGTTGCTAACCATCTAGGGCACCTGAAAAACGTGTTTAAACACCAAACCCACCAGTTTCTGGTACCGAGAAACCCCGTGCAATTCTCCCGACACTACAGGGCGACGCGACTTTGGGGCACTGTAGCCACTGCGCATCTCACTGCGCAGGTATGATTTTTGTGCAAATGGGTTGCTAACTACGTAGGGCATCGGGAAAATGTGTTTAAACAAGCAACTAACTACATTTAGGTAGCAAAAAACGCGTGCAAACCTCCCGACACCAGGGGTCGAAGCCTAATTTTGCTGTTCTTAAGCCCAATATAGCCATACTGCACGGTATACTTTGCGGCTCTGTTGCCATGGCGCAACTCGGTGTGCGAATGTGATTTTTTGCAGTATGGTTGCTAACCATCTAGGGCACCTGAAAAACGTGTTTAAACACCAAACCCACCAGTTTCTGGTACCGAGAAACCCCGTGCAATTCTCCCGACACTACAGGGCGACGCGACTTTGGGGCACTGTAGCCACTGCGCATCTCACTGCGCAGGTATGATTTTTGTGCAAATGGGTTGCTAACTACGTAGGGCATCGGGAAAATGTGTTTAAACAAGCAACTAACTACATTTAGGTAGCAAAAAACGCGTGCAAACCTCCCGACACCAGGGGTCGAAGCCTAATTTTGCTGTTCTTAAGCCCAATATAGCCATACTGCACGGTATACTTTGCGGCTCTGTTGCCATGGCGCAACTCGGTGTGCGAATGTGATTTTTTGCAGTATGGTTGCTAACCATCTAGGGCACCTGAAAAACGTGTTTAAACACCAAACCCACCAGTTTCTGGTACCGAGAAACCCCGTGCAATTCTCCCGACACTACAGGGCGACGCGACTTTGGGGCACTGTAGCCACTGCGCATCTCACTGCGCAGGTATGATTTTTGTGCAAATGGGTTGCTAACTACGTAGGGCATCGGGAAAATGTGTTTAAACAAGCAACTAACTACATTTAGGTAGCAAAAAACGCGTGCAAACCTCCCGACACCAGGGGTCGAAGCCTAATTTTGCTGTTCTTAAGCCCAATATAGCCATACTGCACGGTATACTTTGCGGCTCTGTTGCCATGGCGCAACTCGGTGTGCGAATGTGATTTTTTGCAGTATGGTTGCTAACCATCTAGGGCACCTGAAAAACGTGTTTAAACACCAAACCCACCAGTTTCTGGTACCGAGAAACCCCGTGCAATTCTCCCGACACTACAGGGCGACGCGACTTTGGGGCACTGTAGCCACTGCGCATCTCACTGCGCAGGTATGATTTTTGTGCAAATGGGTTGCTAACTACGTAGGGCATCGGGAAAATGTGTTTAAACAAGCAACTAACTACATTTAGGTAGCAAAAAACGCGTGCAAACCTCCCGACACCAGGGGTCGAAGCCTAATTTTGCTGTTCTTAAGCCCAATATAGCCATACTGCACGGTATACTTTGCGGCTCTGTTGCCATGGCGCAACTCGGTGTGCGAATGTGATTTTTTGCAGTATGGTTGCTAACCATCTAGGGCACCTGAAAAACGTGTTTAAACACCAAACCCACCAGTTTCTGGTACCGAGAAACCCCGTGCAATTCTCCCGACACTACAGGGCGACGCGACTTTGGGGCACTGTAGCCACTGCGCATCTCACTGCGCAGGTATGATTTTTGTGCAAATGGGTTGCTAACTACGTAGGGCATCGGGAAAATGTGTTTAAACAAGCAACTAACTACATTTAGGTAGCAAAAAACGCGTGCAAACCTCCCGACACCAGGGGTCGAAGCCTAATTTTGCTGTTCTTAAGCCCAATATAGCCATACTGCACGGTATACTTTGCGGCTCTGTTGCCATGGCGCAACTCGGTGTGCGAATGTGATTTTTTGCAGTATGGTTGCTAACCATCTAGGGCACCTGAAAAACGTGTTTAAACACCAAACCCACCAGTTTCTGGTACCGAGAAACCCCGTGCAATTCTCCCGACACTACAGGGCGACGCGACTTTGGGGCACTGTAGCCACTGCGCATCTCACTGCGCAGGTATGATTTTTGTGCAAATGGGTTGCTAACTACGTAGGGCATCGGGAAAATGTGTTTAAACAAGCAACTAACTACATTTAGGTAGCAAAAAACGCGTGCAAACCTCCCGACACCAGGGGTCGAAGCCTAATTTTGCTGTTCTTAAGCCCAATATAGCCATACTGCACGGTATACTTTGCGGCTCTGTTGCCATGGCGCAACTCGGTGTGCGAATGTGATTTTTTGCAGTATGGTTGCTAACCATCTAGGGCACCTGAAAAACGTGTTTAAACACCAAACCCACCAGTTTCTGGTACCGAGAAACCCCGTGCAATTCTCCCGACACTACAGGGCGACGCGACTTTGGGGCACTGTAGCCACTGCGCATCTCACTGCGCAGGTATGATTTTTGTGCAAATGGGTTGCTAACTACGTAGGGCATCGGGAAAATGTGTTTAAACAAGCAACTAACTACATTTAGGTAGCAAAAAACGCGTGCAAACCTCCCGACACCAGGGGTCGAAGCCTAATTTTGCTGTTCTTAAGCCCAATATAGCCATACTGCACGGTATACTTTGCGGCTCTGTTGCCATGGCGCAACTCGGTGTGCGAATGTGATTTTTTGCAGTATGGTTGCTAACCATCTAGGGCACCTGAAAAACGTGTTTAAACACCAAACCCACCAGTTTCTGGTACCGAGAAACCCCGTGCAATTCTCCCGACACTACAGGGC
This sequence comes from Mactra quadrangularis, assembly GCA_025267735.1. Lineage (NCBI taxonomy): Eukaryota > Metazoa > Mollusca > Bivalvia > Venerida > Mactridae > Mactra > Mactra quadrangularis. The sequence goes on from JAMOLF010000312.1 coordinate 61,822, forward strand.
GACGCGACTTTGGGGCACTGTAGCCACTGCGCATCTCACTGCGCAGGTATGATTTTTGTGCAAATGGGTTGCTAACTACGTAGGGCATCGGGAAAATGTGTTTAAACAAGCAACTAACTACATTTAGGTAGCAAAAAACGCGTGCAAACCTCCCGACACCAGGGGTCGAAGCCTAATTTTGCTGTTCTTAAGCCCAATATAGCCATACTGCACGGTATACTTTGCGGCTCTGTTGCCATGGCGCAACTCGGTGTGCGAATGTGATTTTTTGCAGTATGGTTGCTAACCATCTAGGGCACCTGAAAAACGTGTTTAAACACCAAACCCACCAGTTTCTGGTACCGAGAAACCCCGTGCAATTCTCCCGACACTACAGGGCGACGCGACTTTGGGGCACTGTAGCCACTGCGCATCTCACTGCGCAGGTATGATTTTTGTGCAAATGGGTTGCTAACTACGTAGGGCATCGGGAAAATGTGTTTAAACAAGCAACTAACTACATTTAGGTAGCAAAAAACGCGTGCAAACCTCCCGACACCAGGGGTCGAAGCCTAATTTTGCTGTTCTTAAGCCCAATATAGCCATACTGCACGGTATACTTTGCGGCTCTGTTGCCATGGCGCAACTCGGTGTGCGAATGTGATTTTTTGCAGTATGGTTGCTAACCATCTAGGGCACCTGAAAAACGTGTTTAAACACCAAACCCACCAGTTTCTGGTACCGAGAAACCCCGTGCAATTCTCCCGACACTACAGGGCGACGCGACTTTGGGGCACTGTAGCCACTGCGCATCTCACTGCGCAGGTATGATTTTTGTGCAAATGGGTTGCTAACTACGTAGGGCATCGGGAAAATGTGTTTAAACAAGCAACTAACTACATTTAGGTAGCAAAAAACGCGTGCAAACCTCCCGACACCAGGGGTCGAAGCCTAATTTTGCTGTTCTTAAGCCCAATATAGCCATACTGCACGGTATACTTTGCGGCTCTGTTGCCATGGCGCAACTCGGTGTGCGAATGTGATTTTTTGCAGTATGGTTGCTAACCATCTAGGGCACCTGAAAAACGTGTTTAAACACCAAACCCACCAGTTTCTGGTACCGAGAAACCCCGTGCAATTCTCCCGACACTACAGGGCGACGCGACTTTGGGGCACTGTAGCCACTGCGCATCTCACTGCGCAGGTATGATTTTTGTGCAAATGGGTTGCTAACTACGTAGGGCATCGGGAAAATGTGTTTAAACAAGCAACTAACTACATTTAGGTAGCAAAAAACGCGTGCAAACCTCCCGACACCAGGGGTCGAAGCCTAATTTTGCTGTTCTTAAGCCCAATATAGCCATACTGCACGGTATACTTTGCGGCTCTGTTGCCATGGCGCAACTCGGTGTGCGAATGTGATTTTTTGCAGTATGGTTGCTAACCATCTAGGGCACCTGAAAAACGTGTTTAAACACCAAACCCACCAGTTTCTGGTACCGAGAAACCCCGTGCAATTCTCCCGACACTACAGGGCGACGCGACTTTGGGGCACTGTAGCCACTGCGCATCTCACTGCGCAGGTATGATTTTTGTGCAAATGGGTTGCTAACTACGTAGGGCATCGGGAAAATGTGTTTAAACAAGCAACTAACTACATTTAGGTAGCAAAAAACGCGTGCAAACCTCCCGACACCAGGGGTCGAAGCCTAATTTTGCTGTTCTTAAGCCCAATATAGCCATACTGCACGGTATACTTTGCGGCTCTGTTGCCATGGCGCAACTCGGTGTGCGAATGTGATTTTTTGCAGTATGGTTGCTAACCATCTAGGGCACCTGAAAAACGTGTTTAAACACCAAACCCACCAGTTTCTGGTACCGAGAAACCCCGTGCAATTCTCCCGACACTACAGGGCGACGCGACTTTGGGGCACTGTAGCCACTGCGCATCTCACTGCGCAGGTATGATTTTTGTGCAAATGGGTTGCTAACTACGTAGGGCATCGGGAAAATGTGTTTAAACAAGCAACTAACTACATTTAGGTAGCAAAAAAACGCGTGCAAACCTCCCGACACCAGGGGTCGAAGCCTAATTTTGCTGTTCTTAAGCCCAATATAGCCATACTGCACGGTATACTTTGCGGCTCTGTTGCCATGGCGCAACTCGGTGTGCGAATGTGATTTTTTGCAGTATGGTTGCTAACCATCTAGGGCACCTGAAAAACGTGTTTAAACACCAAACCCACCAGTTTCTGGTACCGAGAAACCCCGTGCAATTCTCCCGACACTACAGGGCGACGCGACTTTGGGGCACTGTAGCCACTGCGCATCTCACTGCGCAGGTATGATTTTTGTGCAAATGGGTTGCTAACTACGTAGGGCATCGGGAAAATGTGTTTAAACAAGCAACTAACTACATTTAGGTAGCAAAAAACGCGTGCAAACCTCCCGACACCAGGGGTCGAAGCCTAATTTTGCTGTTCTTAAGCCCAATATAGCCATACTGCACGGTATACTTTGCGGCTCTGTTGCCATGGCGCAACTCGGTGTGCGAATGTGATTTTTTGCAGTATGGTTGCTAACCATCTAGGGCACCTGAAAAACGTGTTTAAACACCAAACCCACCAGTTTCTGGTACCGAGAAACCCCGTGCAATTCTCCCGACACTACAGGGCGACGCGACTTTGGGGCACTGTAGCCACTGCGCATCTCACTGCGCAGGTATGATTTTTGTGCAAATGGGTTGCTAACTACGTAGGGCATCGGGAAAATGTGTTTAAACAAGCAACTAACTACATTTAGGTAGCAAAAAACGCGTGCAAACCTCCCGACACCAGGGGTCGAAGCCTAATTTTGCTGTTCTTAAGCCCAATATAGCCATACTGCACGGTATACTTTGCGGCTCTGTTGCCATGGCGCAACTCGGTGTGCGAATGTGATTTTTTGCAGTATGGTTGCTAACCATCTAGGGCACCTGAAAAACGTGTTTAAACACCAAACCCACCAGTTTCTGGTACCGAGAAACCCCGTGCAATTCTCCCGACACTACAGGGCGACGCGACTTTGGGGCACTGTAGCCACTGCGCATCTCACTGCGCAGGTATGATTTTTGTGCAAATGGGTTGCTAACTACGTAGGGCATCGGGAAAATGTGTTTAAACAAGCAACTAACTACATTTAGGTAGCAAAAAACGCGTGCAAACCTCCCGACACCAGGGGTCGAAGCCTAATTTTGCTGTTCTTAAGCCCAATATAGCCATACTGCACGGTATACTTTGCGGCTCTGTTGCCATGGCGCAACTCGGTGTGCGAATGTGATTTTTTGCAGTATGGTTGCACCATCTAGGGCACCTGAAAAACGTGTTTAAACACCAAACCCACCAGTTTCTGGTACCAAGAAACCCCGTGCAATTCTCCCGACACTACAGGGCGACGCGACTTTGGGGCACTGTAGCCACTGCGCATCTCACTGCGCAGGTATGATTTTTGTGCAAATGGGTTGCTAACTACGTAGGGCATCGGGAAAATGTGTTTAAAACAAGGAACTAACTACATTTAGGTAGCAAAAAACGCGTGCAAACCTCCCGACACCAGGGGTCGAAGCCTAATTTTGCTGTTCTTAAGCCCAATATAGCCATACTGCACGGTATACTTTGCGGCTCTGTTGCCATGGCGCAACTCGGTGTGCGAATGTGATTTTTTGCAGTATGGTTGCTAACCATCTAGGGCACCTGAAAAACGTGTTTAAACACCAAACCCACCAGTTTCTGGTACCGAGAAACCCCGTGCAATTCTCCCGACACTACAGGGCGACGCGACTTTGGGGCACTGTAGCCACTGCGCATCTCACTGCGCAGGTATGATTTTTGTGCAAATGGGTTGCTAACTACGTAGGGCATCGGGAAAATGTGTTTAAACAAGCAACTAACTACATTTAGGTAGCAAAAAACGCGTGCAAACCTCCCGACACCAGGGGTCGAAGCCTAATTTTGCTGTTCTTAAGCCCAATATAGCCATACTGCACGGTATACTTTGCGGCTCTGTTGCCATGGCGCAACTCGGTGTGCGAATGTGATTTTTTGCAGTATGGTTGCTAACCATCTAGGGCACCTGAAAAACGTGTTTAAACACCAAACCCACCAGTTTCTGGTACCGAGAAACCCCGTGCAATTCTCCCGACACTACAGGGCGACGCGACTTTGGGGCACTGTAGCCACTGCGCATCTCACTGCGCAGGTATGATTTTTGTGCAAATGGGTTGCTAACTACGTAGGGCATCGGGAAAATGTGTTTAAACAAGCAACTAACTACATTTAGGTAGCAAAAAACGCGTGCAAACCTCCCGACACCAGGGGTCGAAGCCTAATTTTGCTGTTCTTAAGCCCAATATAGCCATACTGCACGGTATACTTTGCGGCTCTGTTGCCATGGCGCAACTCGGTGTGCGAATGTGATTTTTTGCAGTATGGTTGCTAACCATCTAGGGCACCTGAAAAACGTGTTTAAAACACCAAACCCACCAGTTTCTGGTACCGAGAAACCCCGTGCAATTCTCCCGACACTACAGGTCGACGCGACTTTGGGGCACTGTAGCCACTGCGCATCTCACTGCGCAGGTATGATTTTTGTGCAAATGGGTTGCTAACTACGTAGGGCATCGGGAAAATGTGTTTAAACAAGCAACTAACTACATTTAGGTAGCAAAAAACGCGTGCAAACCTCCCGACACCAGGGGTCGAAGCCTAATTTTGCTGTTCTTAAGCCCAATATAGCCATACTGCACGGTATACTTTGCGGCTCTGTTGCCATGGCGCAACTCGGTGTACGAATGTGATTTTTTGCAGTATGGTTGCTAACCATCTAGGGCACCTGAAAAACGTGTTTAAACACCAAACCCACCAGTTTCTGGTACCGAGAATCCCCGTGCAATTCTCCCGACACTACAGGGCGACGCGACTTTGGGGCACTGTAGCCACTGCGCATCTCACTGCGCAGGTATGATTTTTGTGCAAATGGGTTGCTAACTACGTAGGGCATCGGGAAAATGTGTTTAAACAAGCAACTAACTACATTTAGGTAGCAAAAAACGCGTGCAAACCTCCCGACACCAGGGGTCGAAGCCTAATTTTGCTGTTCTTAAGCCCAATATAGCCATACTGCACGGTATACTTTGCGGCTCTGTTGCCATGGCGCAACTCGGTGTGCGAATGTGATTTTTTGCAGTATGGTTGCTAACCATCTAGGGCACCTGAAAAACGTGTTTAAACACCAAACCCACCAGTTTCTGGTACCGAGAAACCCCGTGCAATTCTCCCGACACTACAGGGCGACGCGACTTTGGGGCACTGTAGCCACTGCGCATCTCACTGCGCAGGTATGATTTTTGTGCAAATGGGTTGCTAACTACGTAGGGCATCGGGAAAATGTGTTTAAACAAGCAACTAACTACATTTAGGTAGCAAAAAACGCGTGCAAACCTCCCGACACCAGGGGTCGAAGCCTAATTTTGCTGTTCTTAAGCCCAATATAGCCATACTGCACGGTATACTTTGCGGCTCTGTTGCCATGGCGCAACTCGGTGTGCGAATGTGATTTTTTGCAGTATGGTTGCTAACCATCTAGGGCACCTGAAAAACGTGTTTAAACACCAAACCCACCAGTTTCTGGTACCGAGAAACCCCGTGCAATTCTCCCGACACTACAGGGCGACGCGACTTTGGGGCACTGTAGCCACTGCGCATCTCACTGCGCAGGTATGATTTTTGTGCAAATGGGTTGCTAACTACGTAGGGCATCGGGAAAATGTGTTTAAAACAAGCAACTAACTACATTTAGGTAGCAAAAAACGCGTGCAAACCTCCCGACACCAGGGGTCGAAGCCTAATTTTGCTGTTCTTAAGCCCAATATAGCCATACTGCACGGTATACTTTGCGGCTCTGTTGCCATGGCGAAACTCGGTGTGCGAATGTGATTTTTTGCAGTATGGTTGCTAACCATCTAGGGCACCTGAAAAACGTGTTTAAACACCAAACCCACCAGTTTCTGGTACCAAGAAACCCCGTGCAATTCTCCCGACACTACAGGGCGACGCGACTTTGGGGCACTGTAGCCACTGCGCATCTCACTGCGCAGGTATGATTTTTGTGCAAATGGGTTGCTAACTACGTAGGGCATCGGGAAAATGTGTTTAAACAAGCAACTAACTACATTTAGGTAGCAAAAAAACGCGTGCAAACCTCCCGACACCAGGGGTCGAAGCCTAATTTTGCTGTTCTTAAGCCCAATATAGCCATACTGCACGGTATACTTTGCGGCTCTGTTGCCATGGCGCAACTCGGTGTGCGAATGTGATTTTTTGCAGTATGGTTGCTAACCATCTAGGGCACCTGAAAAACGTGTTTAAACACCAAACCCACCAGTTTCTGGTACCGAGAAACCCGTGCAATTCTCCCGACACTACAGGGCGACGCGACTTTGGGGCACTGTAGCCACTGCGCATCTCACTGCGCAGGTATGATTTTTGTGCAAATGGGTTGCTAACTACGTAGGGCATCGGGAAAATGTGTTTAAAACAAGCAACTAACTACATTTAGGTAGCAAAAAACGCGTGCAAACCTCCCGACACCAGGGGTCGAAGCCTAATTTTGCTGTTCTTAAGCCCAATATAGCCATACTGCACGGTATACTTTGCGGCTCTGTTGCCATGGCGCAACTCGGTGTGCGAATGTGATTTTTTGCAGTATGGTTGCTAACCATCTAGGGCACCTGAAAAACGTGTTTAAACACCAAACCCACCAGTTTCTGGTACCGAGAAACCCCGTGCAATTCTCCCGACACTACAGGGCGACGCGACTTTGGGGCACTGTAGCCACTGCGCATCTCACTGCGCAGGTATGATTTTTGTGCAAATGGGTTGCTAACTACGTAGGGCATCGGGAAAATGTGTTTAAACAAGCAACTAACTACATTTAGGTAGCAAAAAACGCGTGCAAACCTCCCGACACCAGGGGTCGAAGCCTAATTTTGCTGTTCTTAAGCCCAATATAGCCATACTGCACGGTATACTTTGCGGCTCTGTTGCCATGGCGCAACTCGGTGTGCGAATGTGATTTTTTGCAGTATGGTTGCTAACCATCTAGGGCACCTGAAAAACGTGTTTAAACACCAAACCCACCAGTTTCTGGTACCGAGAAACCCCGTGCAATTCTCCCGACACTACAGGTCGACGCGACTTTGGGGCACTGTAGCCACTGCGCATCTCACTGCGCAGGTATGATTTTTGTGCAAATGGGTTGCTAACTACGTAGGGCATCGGGAAAATGTGTTTAAAACAAGCAACTAACTACATTTAGGTAGCAAAAAACGCGTGCAAACCTCCCGACACCAGGGGTCGAAGCCTAATTTTGCTGTTCTTAAGCCCAATATAGCCATACTGCACGGTATACTTTGCGGCTCTGTTGCCATGGCGCAACTCGGTGTACGAATGTGATTTTTTGCAGTATGGTTGCTAACCATCTAGTAGGGCACCTGAAAAACGTGTTTAAACACCAAACCCACCAGTTTCTGGTACCGAGAAACCCCGTGCAATTCTCCCGACACTACAGGGCGACGCGACTTTGGGGCACTGTAGCCACTGCGCATCTCACTGCGCAGGTATGATTTTTGTGCAAATGGGTTGCTAACTACGTAGGGCATCGGGAAAATGTGTTTAAACAAGCAACTAACTACATTTAGGTAGCAAAAAACGCGTGCAAACCTCCCGACACCAGGGGTCGAAGCCTAATTTTGCTGTTCTTAAGCCCAATATAGCCATACTGCACGGTATACTTTGCGGCTCTGTTGCCATGGCGCAACTCGGTGTGCGAATGTGATTTTTTGCAGTATGGTTGCTAACCATCTAGGGCACCTGAAAAACGTGTTTAAACACCAAACCCACCAGTTTCTGGTACCGAGAAACCCCGTGCAATTCTCCCGACACTACAGGGCGACGCGACTTTGGGGCACTGTAGCCACTGCGCATCTCACTGCGCAGGTATGATTTTTGTGCAAATGGGTTGCTAACTACGTAGGGCATCGGGAAAATGTGTTTAAACAAGCAACTAACTACATTTAGGTAGCAAAAAACGCGTGCAAACCTCCCGACACCAGGGGTCGAAGCCTAATTTTGCTGTTCTTAAGCCCAATATAGCCATACTGCACGGTATACTTTGCGGCTCTGTTGCCATGGCGCAACTCGGTGTGCGAATGTGATTTTTTGCAGTATGGTTGCTAACCATCTAGGGCACCTGAAAAACGTGTTTAAACACCAAACCCACCAGTTTCTGGTACCGAGAAACCCCGTGCAATTCTCCCGACACTACAGGGCGACGCGACTTTGGGGCACTGTAGCCACTGCGCATCTCACTGCGCAGGTATGATTTTTGTGCAAATGGGTTGCTAACTACGTAGGGCATCGGGAAAATGTGTTTAAACAAGCAACTAACTACATTTAGGTAGCAAAAAACGCGTGCAAACCTCCCGACACCAGGGGTCGAAGCCTAATTTTGCTGTTCTTAAGCCCAATATAGCCATACTGCACGGTATACTTTGCGGCTCTGTTGCCATGGCGCAACTCGGTGTGCGAATGTGATTTTTTGCAGTATGGTTGCTAACCATCTAGGGCACCTGAAAAACGTGTTTAAACACCAAACCCACCAGTTTCTGGTACCGAGAAACCCCGTGCAATTCTCCCGACACTACAGGGCGACGCGACTTTGGGGCACTGTAGCCACTGCGCATCTCACTGCGCAGGTATGATTTTTGTGCAAATGGGTTGCTAACTACGTAGGGCATCGGGAAAATGTGTTTAAACAAGCAACTAACTACATTTAGGTAGCAAAAAACGCGTGCAAACCTCCCGACACCAGGGGTCGAAGCCTAATTTTGCTGTTCTTAAGCCCAATATAGCCATACTGCACGGTATACTTTGCGGCTCTGTTGCCATGGCGCAACTCGGTGTGCGAATGTGATTTTTTGCAGTATGGTTGCTAACCATCTAGGGCACCTGAAAAACGTGTTTAAACACCAAACCCACCAGTTTCTGGTACCGAGAAACCCCGTGCAATTCTCCCGACACTACAGGGCGACGCGACTTTGGGGCACTGTAGCCACTGCGCATCTCACTGCGCAGGTATGATTTTTGTGCAAATGGGTTGCTAACTACGTAGGGCATCGGGAAAATGTGTTTAAACAAGCAACTAACTACATTTAGGTAGCAAAAAACGCGTGCAAACCTCCCGACACCAGGGGTCGAAGCCTAATTTTGCTGTTCTTAAGCCCAATATAGCCATACTGCACGGTATACTTTGCGGCTCTGTTGCCATGGCGCAACTCGGTGTGCGAATGTGATTTTTTGCAGTATGGTTGCTAACCATCTAGGGCACCTGAAAAACGTGTTTAAACACCAAACCCACCAGTTTCTGGTACCGAGAAACCCCGTGCAATTCTCCCGACACTACAGGGCGACGCGACTTTGGGGCACTGTAGCCACTGCGCATCTCACTGCGCAGGTATGATTTTTGTGCAAATGGGTTGCTAACTACGTAGGGCATCGGGAAAATGTGTTTAAACAAGCAACTAACTACATTTAGGTAGCAAAAAACGCGTGCAAACCTCCCGACACCAGGGGTCGAAGCCTAATTTTGCTGTTCTTAAGCCCAATATAGCCATACTGCACGGTATACTTTGCGGCTCTGTTGCCATGGCGCAACTCGGTGTGCGAATGTGATTTTTTGCAGTATGGTTGCTAACCATCTAGGGCACCTGAAAAACGTGTTTAAACACCAAACCCACCAGTTTCTGGTACCGAGAAACCCCGTGCAATTCTCCCGACACTACAGGGCGACGCGACTTTGGGGCACTGTAGCCACTGCGCATCTCACTGCGCAGGTATGATTTTTGTGCAAATGGGTTGCTAACTACGTAGGGCATCGGGAAAATGTGTTTAAACAAGCAACTAACTACATTTAGGTAGCAAAAAACGCGTGCAAACCTCCCGACACCAGGGGTCGAAGCCTAATTTTGCTGTTCTTAAGCCCAATATAGCCATACTGCACGGTATACTTTGCGGCTCTGTTGCCATGGCGCAACTCGGTGTGCGAATGTGATTTTTTGCAGTATGGTTGCTAACCATCTAGGGCACCTGAAAAACGTGTTTAAACACCAAACCCACCAGTTTCTGGTACCGAGAAACCCCGTGCAATTCTCCCGACACTACAGGGCGACGCGACTTTGGGGCACTGTAGCCACTGCGCATCTCACTGCGCAGGTATGATTTTTGTGCAAATGGGTTGCTAACTACGTAGGGCATCGGGAAAATGTGTTTAAACAAGCAACTAACTACATTTAGGTAGCAAAAAACGCGTGCAAACCTCCCGACACCAGGGGTCGAAGCCTAATTTTGCTGTTCTTAAGCCCAATATAGCCATACTGCACGGTATACTTTGCGGCTCTGTTGCCATGGCGCAACTCGGTGTGCGAATGTGATTTTTTGCAGTATGGTTGCTAACCATCTAGGGCACCTGAAAAACGTGTTTAAACACCAAACCCACCAGTTTCTGGTACCGAGAAACCCCGTGCAATTCTCCCGACACTACAGGGCGACGCGACTTTGGGGCACTGTAGCCACTGCGCATCTCACTGCGCAGGTATGATTTTTGTGCAAATGGGTTGCTAACTACGTAGGGCATCGGGAAAATGTGTTTAAACAAGCAACTAACTACATTTAGGTAGCAAAAAACGCGTGCAAACCTCCCGACACCAGGGGTCGAAGCCTAATTTTGCTGTTCTTAAGCCCAATATAGCCATACTGCACGGTATACTTTGCGGCTCTGTTGCCATGGCGCAACTCGGTGTGCGAATGTGATTTTTTGCAGTATGGTTGCTAACCATCTAGGGCACCTGAAAAACGTGTTTAAACACCAAACCCACCAGTTTCTGGTACCGAGAAACCCCGTGCAATTCTCCCGACACTACAGGGCGACGCGACTTTGGGGCACTGTAGCCACTGCGCATCTCACTGCGCAGGTATGATTTTTGTGCAAATGGGTTGCTAACTACGTAGGGCATCGGGAAAATGTGTTTAAACAAGCAACTAACTACATTTAGGTAGCAAAAAACGCGTGCAAACCTCCCGACACCAGGGGTCGAAGCCTAATTTTGCTGTTCTTAAGCCCAATATAGCCATACTGCACGGTATACTTTGCGGCTCTGTTGCCATGGCGCAACTCGGTGTGCGAATGTGATTTTTTGCAGTATGGTTGCTAACCATCTAGGGCACCTGAAAAACGTGTTTAAACACCAAACCCACCAGTTTCTGGTACCGAGAAACCCCGTGCAATTCTCCCGACACTACAGGGCGACGCGACTTTGGGGCACTGTAGCCACTGCGCATCTCACTGCGCAGGTATGATTTTTGTGCAAATGGGTTGCTAACTACGTAGGGCATCGGGAAAATGTGTTTAAACAAGCAACTAACTACATTTAGGTAGCAAAAAACGCGTGCAAACCTCCCGACACCAGGGGTCGAAGCCTAATTTTGCTGTTCTTAAGCCCAATATAGCCATACTGCACGGTATACTTTGCGGCTCTGTTGCCATGGCGCAACTCGGTGTGCGAATGTGATTTTTTGCAGTATGGTTGCTAACCATCTAGGGCACCTGAAAAACGTGTTTAAACACCAAACCCACCAGTTTCTGGTACCGAGAAACCCCGTGCAATTCTCCCGACACTACAGGGCGACGCGACTTTGGGGCACTGTAGCCACTGCGCATCTCACTGCGCAGGTATGATTTTTGTGCAAATGGGTTGCTAACTACGTAGGGCATCGGGAAAATGTGTTTAAACAAGCAACTAACTACATTTAGGTAGCAAAAAACGCGTGCAAACCTCCCGACACCAGGGGTCGAAGCCTAATTTTGCTGTTCTTAAGCCCAATATAGCCATACTGCACGGTATACTTTGCGGCTCTGTTGCCATGGCGCAACTCGGTGTGCGAATGTGATTTTTTGCAGTATGGTTGCTAACCATCTAGGGCACCTGAAAAACGTGTTTAAACACCAAACCCACCAGTTTCTGGTACCGAGAAACCCCGTGCAATTCTCCCGACACTACAGGGCGACGCGACTTTGGGGCACTGTAGCCACTGCGCATCTCACTGCGCAGGTATGATTTTTGTGCAAATGGGTTGCTAACTACGTAGGGCATCGGGAAAATGTGTTTAAACAAGCAACTAACTACATTTAGGTAGCAAAAAACGCGTGCAAACCTCCCGACACCAGGGGTCGAAGCCTAATTTTGCTGTTCTTAAGCCCAATATAGCCATACTGCACGGTATACTTTGCGGCTCTGTTGCCATGGCGCAACTCGGTGTGCGAATGTGATTTTTTGCAGTATGGTTGCTAACCATCTAGGGCACCTGAAAAACGTGTTTAAACACCAAACCCACCAGTTTCTGGTACCGAGAAACCCCGTGCAATTCTCCCGACACTACAGGGCGACGCGACTTTGGGGCACTGTAGCCACTGCGCATCTCACTGCGCAGGTATGATTTTTGTGCAAATGGGTTGCTAACTACGTAGGGCATCGGGAAAATGTGTTTAAACAAGCAACTAACTACATTTAGGTAGCAAAAAACGCGTGCAAACCTCCCGACACCAGGGGTCGAAGCCTAATTTTGCTGTTCTTAAGCCCAATATAGCCATACTGCACGGTATACTTTGCGGCTCTGTTGCCATGGCGCAACTCGGTGTGCGAATGTGATTTTTTGCAGTATGGTTGCTAACCATCTAGGGCACCTGAAAAACGTGTTTAAACACCAAACCCACCAGTTTCTGGTACCGAGAAACCCCGTGCAATTCTCCCGACACTACAGGGCGACGCGACTTTGGGGCACTGTAGCCACTGCGCATCTCACTGCGCAGGTATGATTTTTGTGCAAATGGGTTGCTAACTACGTAGGGCATCGGGAAAATGTGTTTAAACAAGCAACTAACTACATTTAGGTAGCAAAAAACGCGTGCAAACCTCCCGACACCAGGGGTCGAAGCCTAATTTTGCTGTTCTTAAGCCCAATATAGCCATACTGCACGGTATACTTTGCGGCTCTGTTGCCATGGCGCAACTCGGTGTGCGAATGTGATTTTTTGCAGTATGGTTGCTAACCATCTAGGGCACCTGAAAAACGTGTTTAAACACCAAACCCACCAGTTTCTGGTACCGAGAAACCCCGTGCAATTCTCCCGACACTACAGGGCGACGCGACTTTGGGGCACTGTAGCCACTGCGCATCTCACTGCGCAGGTATGATTTTTGTGCAAATGGGTTGCTAACTACGTAGGGCATCGGGAAAATGTGTTTAAACAAGCAACTAACTACATTTAGGTAGCAAAAAACGCGTGCAAACCTCCCGACACCAGGGGTCGAAGCCTAATTTTGCTGTTCTTAAGCCCAATATAGCCATACTGCACGGTATACTTTGCGGCTCTGTTGCCATGGCGCAACTCGGTGTGCGAATGTGATTTTTTGCAGTATGGTTGCTAACCATCTAGGGCACCTGAAAAACGTGTTTAAACACCAAACCCACCAGTTTCTGGTACCGAGAAACCCCGTGCAATTCTCCCGACACTACAGGGCGACGCGACTTTGGGGCACTGTAGCCACTGCGCATCTCACTGCGCAGGTATGATTTTTGTGCAAATGGGTTGCTAACTACGTAGGGCATCGGGAAAATGTGTTTAAACAAGCAACTAACTACATTTAGGTAGCAAAAAACGCGTGCAAACCTCCCGACACCAGGGGTCGAAGCCTAATTTTGCTGTTCTTAAGCCCAATATAGCCATACTGCACGGTATATTTTGCGGCTCTGTTGCCATGGCGCAACTCGGTGTGCGAATGTGATTTTTTGCAGTATGGTTGCTAACCATCTAGGGCACCTGAAAAACGTGTTTAAACACCAAACCCACCAGTTTCTGGTACCGAGAAACCCCGTGCAATTCTCCCGACACTACAGGGCGACGCGACTTTGGGGCACTGTAGCCACTGCGCATCTCACTGCGCAGGTATGATTTTTGTGCAAATGGGTTGCTAACTACGTAGGGCATCGGGAAAATGTGTTTAAACAAGCAACTAACTACATTTAGGTAGCAAAAAACGCGTGCAAACCTCCCGACACCAGGGGTCGAAGCCTAATTTTGCTGTTCTTAAGCCCAATATAGCCATACTGCACGGTATACTTTGCGGCTCTGTTGCCATGGCGCAACTCGGTGTGCGAATGTGATTTTTTGCAGTATGGTTGCTAACCATCTAGGGCACCTGAAAAACGTGTTTAAACACCAAACCCACCAGTTTCTGGTACCGAGAAACCCCGTGCAATTCTCCCGACACTACAGGGCGACGCGACTTTGGGGCACTGTAGCCACTGCGCATCTCACTGCGCAGGTATGATTTTTGTGCAAATGGGTTGCTAACTACGTAGGGCATCGGGAAAATGTGTTTAAACAAGCAACTAACTACATTTAGGTAGCAAAAAACGCGTGCAAACCTCCCGACACCAGGGGTCGAAGCCTAATTTTGCTGTTCTTAAGCCCAATATAGCCATACTGCACGGTATACTTTGCGGCTCTGTTGCCATGGCGCAACTCGGTGTGCGAATGTGATTTTTTGCAGTATGGTTGCTAACCATCTAGGGCACCTGAAAAACGTGTTTAAACACCAAACCCACCAGTTTCTGGTACCGAGAAACCCCGTGCAATTCTCCCGACACTACAGGGCGACGCGACTTTGGGGCACTGTAGCCACTGCGCATCTCACTGCGCAGGTATGATTTTTGTGCAAATGGGTTGCTAACTACGTAGGGCATCGGGAAAATGTGTTTAAACAAGCAACTAACTACATTTAGGTAGCAAAAAACGCGTGCAAACCTCCCGACACCAGGGGTCGAAGCCTAATTTTGCTGTTCTTAAGCCCAATATAGCCATACTGCACGGTATACTTTGCGGCTCTGTTGCCATGGCGCAACTCGGTGTGCGAATGTGATTTTTTGCAGTATGGTTGCTAACCATCTAGGGCACCTGAAAAACGTGTTTAAACACCAAACCCACCAGTTTCTGGTACCGAGAAACCCCGTGCAATTCTCCCGACACTACAGGGCGACGCGACTTTGGGGCACTGTAGCCACTGCGCATCTCACTGCGCAGGTATGATTTTTGTGCAAATGGGTTGCTAACTACGTAGGGCATCGGGAAAATGTGTTTAAACAAGCAACTAACTACATTTAGGTAGCAAAAAACGCGTGCAAACCTCCCGACACCAGGGGTCGAAGCCTAATTTTGCTGTTCTTAAGCCCAATATAGCCATACTGCACGGTATACTTTGCGGCTCTGTTGCCATGGCGCAACTCGGTGTGCGAATGTGATTTTTTGCAGTATGGTTGCTAACCATCTAGGGCACCTGAAAAACGTGTTTAAACACCAAACCCACCAGTTTCTGGTACCGAGAAACCCCGTGCAATTCTCCCGACACTACAGGGCGACGCGACTTTGGGGCACTGTAGCCACTGCGCATCTCACTGCGCAGGTATGATTTTTGTGCAAATGGGTTGCTAACTACGTAGGGCATCGGGAAAATGTGTTTAAACAAGCAACTAACTACATTTAGGTAGCAAAAAACGCGTGCAAACCTCCCGACACCAGGGGTCGAAGCCTAATTTTGCTGTTCTTAAGCCCAATATAGCCATACTGCACGGTATACTTTGCGGCTCTGTTGCCATGGCGCAACTCGGTGTGCGAATGTGATTTTTTGCAGTATGGTTGCTAACCATCTAGGGCACCTGAAAAACGTGTTTAAACACCAAACCCACCAGTTTCTGGTACCGAGAAACCCCGTGCAATTCTCCCGACACTACAGGGCGACGCGACTTTGGGGCACTGTAGCCACTGCGCATCTCACTGCGCAGGTATGATTTTTGTGCAAATGGGTTGCTAACTACGTAGGGCATCGGGAAAATGTGTTTAAACAAGCAACTAACTACATTTAGGTAGCAAAAAAACGCGTGCAAACCTCCCGACACCAGGGGTCGAAGCCTAATTTTGCTGTTCTTAAGCCCAATATAGCCATACTGCACGGTATACTTTGCGGCTCTGTTGCCATGGCGCAACTCGGTGTGCGAATGTGATTTTTTGCAGTATGGTTGCTAACCATCTAGGGCACCTGAAAAAACGTGTTTAAACACCAAACCCACCAGTTTCTGGTACCGAGAAACCCCGTGCAATCTCCCGACACTACAGGGCGACGCGACTTTGGGGCACTGTAGCCACTGCGCATCTCACTGCGCAGTGTATGATTTTTGTGCAAATGGGTTGCTAACTACGTAGGGCATCGGGGAAAATGAGTTTTAAACAAGCAACTAACTACATTTAGGTAGCAAAAAACGCGTGCAAACCTCCCGACACCAGGGGTCGAAGCCTAATTTTGCTGTTCTTAAGCCCAATATAGCCATACTGCACGGTATACTTTGCGGCTCTGTTGCCATGGCGCAACTCGGTGTGCGAATGTGATTTTTTGCAGTATGGTTGCTAACCATCTAGGGCACCTGAAAAACGTGTTTAAACACCAAACCCACCAGTTTCTGGTACCGAGAAACCCCGTGCAATTCTCCCGACACTACAGGGCGACGCGACTTTGGGGCACTGTAGCCACTGCGCATCTCACTGCGCAGGTATGATTTTTGTGGCAAATGGGTTGCTAACTACGTAGGGGCATCGGGAAAATGTGTTTAAACAAGCAACTAACTACATTTAGGTAGCAAAAAACGCGTGCAAACCTCCCGACACCAGGGGTCGAAGCCTAATTTTGCTGTTCTTAAGCCCAATATAGCCATACTGCACGGTATACTTTGCGGCTCTGTTGCCATGGCGCAACTCGGTGTGCGAATGTGATTTTTTGCAGTATGGTTGCTAACCATCTAGGGCACCTGAAAAACGTGTTTAAACACCCAAACCCACCAGTTTCTGGTACCGAGAAACCCCGTGCAATTCTCCCGACACTACAGGGCGACGCGACTTTGGGGCACTGTAGCCACTGCGCATCTCACTGCGCAGGTATGATTTTTGTGCAAATGGGTTGCTAACTACGTAGGGCATCGGGGAAAATGTGTTTAAACAAGCAACTAACTACATTTAGGTAGCAAAAAACGCGTGCAAACCTCCCGACACCAGGGGTCGAAGCCTAATTTTGCTGTTCTTAAGCCCAATATAGCCATACTGCACGGTATACTTTGCGGCTCTGTTGCCATGGCGCAACTCGGTGTGCGAATGTGATTTTTTGCAGTATGGTTGCTAACCATCTAGGGCACCTTGAAAAACGTGTTTAAACACCAAACCCACCAGTTTCTGGTACCGAGAAACCCCGTGCAATTCTCCCGACACTACAGGGCGACGCGACTTTGGGGGCACTGTAGCCACTGCGCATCTCACTGCGCAGGTATGATTTTTGTGCAAATGGGTTGCTAACTACGTAGGGCATCGGGGAAAATGTGTTTAAACAAGCAACTAACTACATTTAGGTAGCAAAAAACGCGTGCAAACCTCCCGACACCAGGGGTCGAAGCCTAATTTTGCTGTTCTTAAGCCAATATAGCCATACTGCACGGTATAGGTCGAAGCCTAATTTTGCTGTTCTTAAGCCCAATATAGCCATACTGCACGGTATACTTTGCGGCTCTGTTGCCATGGCGCAACTCGGTGTGCGAATGTGATTTTTTGCAGTATGGTTGCTAACCATCTAGGGCACCTGAAAAACGTGTTTAAACACCAAACCCACCAGTTTCTGGTACCGAGAAACCCCGTGCAATTCTCCCGACACTACAGGGCGACGCGACTTTGGGGCACTGTAGCCACTGCGCATCTCACTGCGCAGGTATGATTTTTGTGCAAATGGGTTGCTAACTACGTAGGGCATCGGGAAAATGTGTTTAAACAAGCAACTAACTACATTTAGGTAGCAAAAAACGCGTGCAAACCTCCCGACACCAGGGGTCGAAGCCTAATTTTGCTGTTCTTAAGCCCAATATAGCCATACTGCACGGTATACTTTGCGGCTCTGTTGCCATGGCGCAACTCGGTGTGCGAATGTGATTTTTTGCAGTATGGTTGCTAACCATCTAGGGCACCTGAAAAACGTGTTTAAACACCAAACCCACCAGTTTCTGGTACCGAGAAACCCCGTGCAATTCTCCCGACACTACAGGGCGACGCGACTTTGGGGCACTGTAGCCACTGCGCATCTCACTGCGCAGGTATGATTTTTGTGCAAATGGGTTGCTAACTACGTAGGGCATCGGGAAAATGTGTTTAAACAAGCAACTAACTACATTTAGGTAGCAAAAAACGCGTGCAAACCTCCCGACACCAGGGGTCGAAGCCTAATTTTGCTGTTCTTAAGCCCAATATAGCCATACTGCACGGTATACTTTGCGGCTCTGTTGCCATGGCGCAACTCGGTGTGCGAATGTGATTTTTTGCAGTATGGTTGCTAACCATCTAGGGCACCTGAAAAACGTGTTTAAACACCAAACCCACCAGTTTCTGGTACCGAGAAACCCCGTGCAATTCTCCCGACACTACAGGGCGACGCGACTTTGGGGCACTGTAGCCACTGCGCATCTCACTGCGCAGGTATGATTTTTGTGCAAATGGGTTGCTAACTACGTAGGGCATCGGGAAAATGTGTTTAAACAAGCAACTAACTACATTTAGGTAGCAAAAAACGCGTGCAAACCTCCCGACACCAGGGGTCGAAGCCTAATTTTGCTGTTCTTAAGCCCAATATAGCCATACTGCACGGTATACTTTGCGGCTCTGTTGCCATGGCGCAACTCGGTGTGCGAATGTGATTTTTTGCAGTATGGTTGCTAACCATCTAGGGCACCTGAAAAACGTGTTTAAACACCAAACCCACCAGTTTCTGGTACCGAGAAACCCCGTGCAATTCTCCCGACACTACAGGGCGACGCGACTTTGGGGCACTGTAGCCACTGCGCATCTCACTGCGCAGGTATGATTTTTGTGCAAATGGGTTGCTAACTACGTAGGGCATCGGGAAAATGTGTTTAAACAAGCAACTAACTACATTTAGGTAGCAAAAAACGCGTGCAAACCTCCCGACACCAGGGGTCGAAGCCTAATTTTGCTGTTCTTAAGCCCAATATAGCCATACTGCACGGTATACTTTGCGGCTCTGTTGCCATGGCGCAACTCGGTGTGCGAATGTGATTTTTTGCAGTATGGTTGCTAACCATCTAGGGCACCTGAAAAACGTGTTTAAACACCAAACCCACCAGTTTCTGGTACCGAGAAACCCCGTGCAATTCTCCCGACACTACAGGGCGACGCGACTTTGGGGCACTGTAGCCACTGCGCATCTCACTGCGCAGGTATGATTTTTGTGCAAATGGGTTGCTAACTACGTAGGGCATCGGGAAAATGTGTTTAAACAAGCAACTAACTACATTTAGGTAGCAAAAAACGCGTGCAAACCTCCCGACACCAGGGGTCGAAGCCTAATTTTGCTGTTCTTAAGCCCAATATAGCCATACTGCACGGTATACTTTGCGGCTCTGTTGCCATGGCGCAACTCGGTGTGCGAATGTGATTTTTTGCAGTATGGTTGCTAACCATCTAGGGCACCTGAAAAACGTGTTTAAACACCAAACCCACCAGTTTCTGGTACCGAGAAACCCCGTGCAATTCTCCCGACACTACAGGGCGACGCGACTTTGGGGCACTGTAGCCACTGCGCATCTCACTGCGCAGGTATGATTTTTGTGCAAATGGGTTGCTAACTACGTAGGGCATCGGGAAAATGTGTTTAAACAAGCAACTAACTACATTTAGGTAGCAAAAAACGCGTGCAAACCTCCCGACACCAGGGGTCGAAGCCTAATTTTGCTGTTCTTAAGCCCAATATAGCCATACTGCACGGTATACTTTGCGGCTCTGTTGCCATGGCGCAACTCGGTGTGCGAATGTGATTTTTTGCAGTATGGTTGCTAACCATCTAGGGCACCTGAAAAACGTGTTTAAACACCAAACCCACCAGTTTCTGGTACCGAGAAACCCCGTGCAATTCTCCCGACACTACAGGGCGACGCGACTTTGGGGCACTGTAGCCACTGCGCATCTCACTGCGCAGGTATGATTTTTGTGCAAATGGGTTGCTAACTACGTAGGGCATCGGGAAAATGTGTTTAAACAAGCAACTAACTACATTTAGGTAGCAAAAAACGCGTGCAAACCTCCCGACACCAGGGGTCGAAGCCTAATTTTGCTGTTCTTAAGCCCAATATAGCCATACTGCACGGTATACTTTGCGGCTCTGTTGCCATGGCGCAACTCGGTGTGCGAATGTGATTTTTTGCAGTATGGTTGCTAACCATCTAGGGCACCTGAAAAACGTGTTTAAACACCAAACCCACCAGTTTCTGGTACCGAGAAACCCCGTGCAATTCTCCCGACACTACAGGGCGACGCGACTTTGGGGCACTGTAGCCACTGCGCATCTCACTGCGCAGGTATGATTTTTGTGCAAATGGGTTGCTAACTACGTAGGGCATCGGGAAAATGTGTTTAAACAAGCAACTAACTACATTTAGGTAGCAAAAAACGCGTGCAAACCTCCCGACACCAGGGGTCGAAGCCTAATTTTGCTGTTCTTAAGCCCAATATAGCCATACTGCACGGTATACTTTGCGGCTCTGTTGCCATGGCGCAACTCGGTGTGCGAATGTGATTTTTTGCAGTATGGTTGCTAACCATCTAGGGCACCTGAAAAACGTGTTTAAACACCAAACCCACCAGTTTCTGGTACCGAGAAACCCCGTGCAATTCTCCCGACACTACAGGGCGACGCGACTTTGGGGCACTGTAGCCACTGCGCATCTCACTGCGCAGGTATGATTTTTGTGCAAATGGGTTGCTAACTACGTAGGGCATCGGGAAAATGTGTTTAAACAAGCAACTAACTACATTTAGGTAGCAAAAAACGCGTGCAAACCTCCCGACACCAGGGGTCGAAGCCTAATTTTGCTGTTCTTAAGCCCAATATAGCCATACTGCACGGTATACTTTGCGGCTCTGTTGCCATGGCGCAACTCGGTGTGCGAATGTGATTTTTTGCAGTATGGTTGCTAACCATCTAGGGCACCTGAAAAACGTGTTTAAACACCAAACCCACCAGTTTCTGGTACCGAGAAACCCCGTGCAATTCTCCCGACACTACAGGGCGACGCGACTTTGGGGCACTGTAGCCACTGCGCATCTCACTGCGCAGGTATGATTTTTGTGCAAATGGGTTGCTAACTACGTAGGGCATCGGGAAAATGTGTTTAAACAAGCAACTAACTACATTTAGGTAGCAAAAAACGCGTGCAAACCTCCCGACACCAGGGGTCGAAGCCTAATTTTGCTGTTCTTAAGCCCAATATAGCCATACTGCACGGTATACTTTGCGGCTCTGTTGCCATGGCGCAACTCGGTGTGCGAATGTGATTTTTTGCAGTATGGTTGCTAACCATCTAGGGCACCTGAAAAACGTGTTTAAACACCAAACCCACCAGTTTCTGGTACCGAGAAACCCCGTGCAATTCTCCCGACACTACAGGGCGACGCGACTTTGGGGCACTGTAGCCACTGCGCATCTCACTGCGCAGGTATGATTTTTGTGCAAATGGGTTGCTAACTACGTAGGGCATCGGGAAAATGTGTTTAAACAAGCAACTAACTACATTTAGGTAGCAAAAAACGCGTGCAAACCTCCCGACACCAGGGGTCGAAGCCTAATTTTGCTGTTCTTAAGCCCAATATAGCCATACTGCACGGTATACTTTGCGGCTCTGTTGCCATGGCGCAACTCGGTGTGCGAATGTGATTTTTTGCAGTATGGTTGCTAACCATCTAGGGCACCTGAAAAACGTGTTTAAACACCAAACCCACCAGTTTCTGGTACCGAGAAACCCCGTGCAATTCTCCCGACACTACAGGGCGACGCGACTTTGGGGCACTGTAGCCACTGCGCATCTCACTGCGCAGGTATGATTTTTGTGCAAATGGGTTGCTAACTACGTAGGGCATCGGGAAAATGTGTTTAAACAAGCAACTAACTACATTTAGGTAGCAAAAAACGCGTGCAAACCTCCCGACACCAGGGGTCGAAGCCTAATTTTGCTGTTCTTAAGCCCAATATAGCCATACTGCACGGTATACTTTGCGGCTCTGTTGCCATGGCGCAACTCGGTGTGCGAATGTGATTTTTTGCAGTATGGTTGCTAACCATCTAGGGCACCTGAAAAACGTGTTTAAACACCAAACCCACCAGTTTCTGGTACCGAGAAACCCCGTGCAATTCTCCCGACACTACAGGGCGACGCGACTTTGGGGCACTGTAGCCACTGCGCATCTCACTGCGCAGGTATGATTTTTGTGCAAATGGGTTGCTAACTACGTAGGGCATCGGGAAAATGTGTTTAAACAAGCAACTAACTACATTTAGGTAGCAAAAAACGCGTGCAAACCTCCCGACACCAGGGGTCGAAGCCTAATTTTGCTGTTCTTAAGCCCAATATAGCCATACTGCACGGTATACTTTGCGGCTCTGTTGCCATGGCGCAACTCGGTGTGCGAATGTGATTTTTTGCAGTATGGTTGCTAACCATCTAGGGCACCTGAAAAACGTGTTTAAACACCAAACCCACCAGTTTCTGGTACCGAGAAACCCCGTGCAATTCTCCCGACACTACAGGGCGACGCGACTTTGGGGCACTGTAGCCACTGCGCATCTCACTGCGCAGGTATGATTTTTGTGCAAATGGGTTGCTAACTACGTAGGGCATCGGGAAAATGTGTTTAAACAAGCAACTAACTACATTTAGGTAGCAAAAAACGCGTGCAAACCTCCCGACACCAGGGGTCGAAGCCTAATTTTGCTGTTCTTAAGCCCAATATAGCCATACTGCACGGTATACTTTGCGGCTCTGTTGCCATGGCGCAACTCGGTGTGCGAATGTGATTTTTTGCAGTATGGTTGCTAACCATCTAGGGCACCTGAAAAACGTGTTTAAACACCAAACCCACCAGTTTCTGGTACCGAGAAACCCCGTGCAATTCTCCCGACACTACAGGGCGACGCGACTTTGGGGCACTGTAGCCACTGCGCATCTCACTGCGCAGGTATGATTTTTGTGCAAATGGGTTGCTAACTACGTAGGGCATCGGGAAAATGTGTTTAAACAAGCAACTAACTACATTTAGGTAGCAAAAAACGCGTGCAAACCTCCCGACACCAGGGGTCGAAGCCTAATTTTGCTGTTCTTAAGCCCAATATAGCCATACTGCACGGTATACTTTGCGGCTCTGTTGCCATGGCGCAACTCGGTGTGCGAATGTGATTTTTTGCAGTATGGTTGCTAACCATCTAGGGCACCTGAAAAACGTGTTTAAACACCAAACCCACCAGTTTCTGGTACCGAGAAACCCCGTGCAATTCTCCCGACACTACAGGGCGACGCGACTTTGGGGCACTGTAGCCACTGCGCATCTCACTGCGCAGGTATGATTTTTGTGCAAATGGGTTGCTAACTACGTAGGGCATCGGGAAAATGTGTTTAAACAAGCAACTAACTACATTTAGGTAGCAAAAAACGCGTGCAAACCTCCCGACACCAGGGGTCGAAGCCTAATTTTGCTGTTCTTAAGCCCAATATAGCCATACTGCACGGTATACTTTGCGGCTCTGTTGCCATGGCGCAACTCGGTGTGCGAATGTGATTTTTTGCAGTATGGTTGCTAACCATCTAGGGCACCTGAAAAACGTGTTTAAACACCAAACCCACCAGTTTCTGGTACCGAGAAACCCCGTGCAATTCTCCCGACACTACAGGGCGACGCGACTTTGGGGCACTGTAGCCACTGCGCATCTCACTGCGCAGGTATGATTTTTGTGCAAATGGGTTGCTAACTACGTAGGGCATCGGGAAAATGTGTTTAAACAAGCAACTAACTACATTTAGGTAGCAAAAAACGCGTGCAAACCTCCCGACACCAGGGGTCGAAGCCTAATTTTGCTGTTCTTAAGCCCAATATAGCCATACTGCACGGTATACTTTGCGGCTCTGTTGCCATGGCGCAACTCGGTGTGCGAATGTGATTTTTTGCAGTATGGTTGCTAACCATCTAGGGCACCTGAAAAACGTGTTTAAACACCAAACCCACCAGTTTCTGGTACCGAGAAACCCCGTGCAATTCTCCCGACACTACAGGGCGACGCGACTTTGGGGCACTGTAGCCACTGCGCATCTCACTGCGCAGGTATGATTTTTGTGCAAATGGGTTGCTAACTACGTAGGGCATCGGGAAAATGTGTTTAAACAAGCAACTAACTACATTTAGGTAGCAAAAAACGCGTGCAAACCTCCCGACACCAGGGGTCGAAGCCTAATTTTGCTGTTCTTAAGCCCAATATAGCCATACTGCACGGTATACTTTGCGGCTCTGTTGCCATGGCGCAACTCGGTGTGCGAATGTGATTTTTTGCAGTATGGTTGCTAACCATCTAGGGCACCTGAAAAACGTGTTTAAACACCAAACCCACCAGTTTCTGGTACCGAGAAACCCCGTGCAATTCTCCCGACACTACAGGGCGACGCGACTTTGGGGCACTGTAGCCACTGCGCATCTCACTGCGCAGGTATGATTTTTGTGCAAATGGGTTGCTAACTACGTAGGGCATCGGGAAAATGTGTTTAAACAAGCAACTAACTACATTTAGGTAGCAAAAAACGCGTGCAAACCTCCCGACACCAGGGGTCGAAGCCTAATTTTGCTGTTCTTAAGCCCAATATAGCCATACTGCACGGTATACTTTGCGGCTCTGTTGCCATGGCGCAACTCGGTGTGCGAATGTGATTTTTTGCAGTATGGTTGCTAACCATCTAGGGCACCTGAAAAACGTGTTTAAACACCAAACCCACCAGTTTCTGGTACCGAGAAACCCCGTGCAATTCTCCCGACACTACAGGGCGACGCGACTTTGGGGCACTGTAGCCACTGCGCATCTCACTGCGCAGGTATGATTTTTGTGCAAATGGGTTGCTAACTACGTAGGGCATCGGGAAAATGTGTTTAAACAAGCAACTAACTACATTTAGGTAGCAAAAAACGCGTGCAAACCTCCCGACACCAGGGGTCGAAGCCTAATTTTGCTGTTCTTAAGCCCAATATAGCCATACTGCACGGTATACTTTGCGGCTCTGTTGCCATGGCGCAACTCGGTGTGCGAATGTGATTTTTTGCAGTATGGTTGCTAACCATCTAGGGCACCTGAAAAACGTGTTTAAACACCAAACCCACCAGTTTCTGGTACCGAGAAACCCCGTGCAATTCTCCCGACACTACAGGGCGACGCGACTTTGGGGCACTGTAGCCACTGCGCATCTCACTGCGCAGGTATGATTTTTGTGCAAATGGGTTGCTAACTACGTAGGGCATCGGGAAAATGTGTTTAAACAAGCAACTAACTACATTTAGGTAGCAAAAAACGCGTGCAAACCTCCCGACACCAGGGGTCGAAGCCTAATTTTGCTGTTCTTAAGCCCAATATAGCCATACTGCACGGTATACTTTGCGGCTCTGTTGCCATGGCGCAACTCGGTGTGCGAATGTGATTTTTTGCAGTATGGTTGCTAACCATCTAGGGCACCTGAAAAACGTGTTTAAACACCAAACCCACCAGTTTCTGGTACCGAGAAACCCCGTGCAATTCTCCCGACACTACAGGGCGACGCGACTTTGGGGCACTGTAGCCACTGCGCATCTCACTGCGCAGGTATGATTTTTGTGCAAATGGGTTGCTAACTACGTAGGGCATCGGGAAAATGTGTTTAAACAAGCAACTAACTACATTTAGGTAGCAAAAAACGCGTGCAAACCTCCCGACACCAGGGGTCGAAGCCTAATTTTGCTGTTCTTAAGCCCAATATAGCCATACTGCACGGTATACTTTGCGGCTCTGTTGCCATGGCGCAACTCGGTGTGCGAATGTGATTTTTTGCAGTATGGTTGCTAACCATCTAGGGCACCTGAAAAACGTGTTTAAACACCAAACCCACCAGTTTCTGGTACCGAGAAACCCCGTGCAATTCTCCCGACACTACAGGGCGACGCGACTTTGGGGCACTGTAGCCACTGCGCATCTCACTGCGCAGGTATGATTTTTGTGCAAATGGGTTGCTAACTACGTAGGGCATCGGGAAAATGTGTTTAAACAAGCAACTAACTACATTTAGGTAGCAAAAAACGCGTGCAAACCTCCCGACACCAGGGGTCGAAGCCTAATTTTGCTGTTCTTAAGCCCAATATAGCCATACTGCACGGTATACTTTGCGGCTCTGTTGCCATGGCGCAACTCGGTGTGCGAATGTGATTTTTTGCAGTATGGTTGCTAACCATCTAGGGCACCTGAAAAACGTGTTTAAACACCAAACCCACCAGTTTCTGGTACCGAGAAACCCCGTGCAATTCTCCCGACACTACAGGGCGACGCGACTTTGGGGCACTGTAGCCACTGCGCATCTCACTGCGCAGGTATGATTTTTGTGCAAATGGGTTGCTAACTACGTAGGGCATCGGGAAAATGTGTTTAAACAAGCAACTAACTACATTTAGGTAGCAAAAAACGCGTGCAAACCTCCCGACACCAGGGGTCGAAGCCTAATTTTGCTGTTCTTAAGCCCAATATAGCCATACTGCACGGTATACTTTGCGGCTCTGTTGCCATGGCGCAACTCGGTGTGCGAATGTGATTTTTTGCAGTATGGTTGCTAACCATCTAGGGCACCTGAAAAACGTGTTTAAACACCAAACCCACCAGTTTCTGGTACCGAGAAACCCCGTGCAATTCTCCCGACACTACAGGGCGACGCGACTTTGGGGCACTGTAGCCACTGCGCATCTCACTGCGCAGGTATGATTTTTGTGCAAATGGGTTGCTAACTACGTAGGGCATCGGGAAAATGTGTTTAAACAAGCAACTAACTACATTTAGGTAGCAAAAAACGCGTGCAAACCTCCCGACACCAGGGGTCGAAGCCTAATTTTGCTGTTCTTAAGCCCAATATAGCCATACTGCACGGTATACTTTGCGGCTCTGTTGCCATGGCGCAACTCGGTGTGCGAATGTGATTTTTTGCAGTATGGTTGCTAACCATCTAGGGCACCTGAAAAACGTGTTTAAACACCAAACCCACCAGTTTCTGGTACCGAGAAACCCCGTGCAATTCTCCCGACACTACAGGGCGACGCGACTTTGGGGCACTGTAGCCACTGCGCATCTCACTGCGCAGGTATGATTTTTGTGCAAATGGGTTGCTAACTACGTAGGGCATCGGGAAAATGTGTTTAAACAAGCAACTAACTACATTTAGGTAGCAAAAAACGCGTGCAAACCTCCCGACACCAGGGGTCGAAGCCTAATTTTGCTGTTCTTAAGCCCAATATAGCCATACTGCACGGTATACTTTGCGGCTCTGTTGCCATGGCGCAACTCGGTGTGCGAATGTGATTTTTTGCAGTATGGTTGCTAACCATCTAGGGCACCTGAAAAACGTGTTTAAACACCAAACCCACCAGTTTCTGGTACCGAGAAACCCCGTGCAATTCTCCCGACACTACAGGGCGACGCGACTTTGGGGCACTGTAGCCACTGCGCATCTCACTGCGCAGGTATGATTTTTGTGCAAATGGGTTGCTAACTACGTAGGGCATCGGGAAAATGTGTTTAAACAAGCAACTAACTACATTTAGGTAGCAAAAAACGCGTGCAAACCTCCCGACACCAGGGGTCGAAGCCTAATTTTGCTGTTCTTAAGCCCAATATAGCCATACTGCACGGTATACTTTGCGGCTCTGTTGCCATGGCGCAACTCGGTGTGCGAATGTGATTTTTTGCAGTATGGTTGCTAACCATCTAGGGCACCTGAAAAACGTGTTTAACACACCAAACCCACCAGTTTCTGGTACCGAGAAACCCCGTGCAATTCTCCCGACACTACAGGGCGACGCGACTTTGGGGCACTGTAGCCACTGCGCATCTCACTGCGCAGGTATGATTTTTGTGCAAATGGGTTGCTAACTACGTAGGGCATCGGGAAAATGTGTTTAAACAAGCAACTAACTACATTTAGGTAGCAAAAAACGCGTGCAAACCTCCCGACACCAGGGGTCGAAGCCTAATTTTGCTGTTCTTAAGCCCAATATAGCCATACTGCACGGTATACTTTGCGGCTCTGTTGCCATGGCGCAACTCGGTGTGCGAATGTGATTTTTTGCAGTATGGTTGCTAACCATCTAGGGCACCTGAAAAACGTGTTTAAACACCAAACCCACCAGTTTCTGGTACCGAGAAACCCCGTGCAATTCTCCCGACACTACAGGGCGACGCGACTTTGGGGCACTGTAGCCACTGCGCATCTCACTGCGCAGGTATGATTTTTGTGCAAATGGGTTGCTAACTACGTAGGGCATCGGGAAAATGTGTTTAAACAAGCAACTAACTACATTTAGGTAGCAAAAAACGCGTGCAAACCTCCCGACACCAGGGGTCGAAGCCTAATTTTGCTGTTCTTAAGCCCAATATAGCCATACTGCACGGTATACTTTGCGGCTCTGTTGCCATGGCGCAACTCGGTGTGCGAATGTGATTTTTTGCAGTATGGTTGCTAACCATCTAGGGCACCTGAAAAACGTGTTTAAACACCAAACCCACCAGTTTCTGGTACCGAGAAACCCCGTGCAATTCTCCCGACACTACAGGGCGACGCGACTTTGGGGCACTGTAGCCACTGCGCATCTCACTGCGCAGGTATGATTTTTGTGCAAATGGGTTGCTAACTACGTAGGGCATCGGGAAAATGTGTTTAAACAAGCAACTAACTACATTTAGGTAGCAAAAAACGCGTGCAAACCTCCCGACACCAGGGGTCGAAGCCTAATTTTGCTGTTCTTAAGCCCAATATAGCCATACTGCACGGTATACTTTGCGGCTCTGTTGCCATGGCGCAACTCGGTGTGCGAATGTGATTTTTTGCAGTATGGTTGCTAACCATCTAGGGCACCTGAAAAACGTGTTTAAACACCAAACCCACCAGTTTCTGGTACCGAGAAACCCCGTGCAATTCTCCCGACACTACAGGGCGACGCGACTTTGGGGCACTGTAGCCACTGCGCATCTCACTGCGCAGGTATGATTTTTGTGCAAATGGGTTGCTAACTACGTAGGGCATCGGGAAAATGTGTTTAAACAAGCAACTAACTACATTTAGGTAGCAAAAAACGCGTGCAAACCTCCCGACACCAGGGGTCGAAGCCTAATTTTGCTGTTCTTAAGCCCAATATAGCCATACTGCACGGTATACTTTGCGGCTCTGTTGCCATGGCGCAACTCGGTGTGCGAATGTGATTTTTTGCAGTATGGTTGCTAACCATCTAGGGCACCTGAAAAACGTGTTTAAACACCAAACCCACCAGTTTCTGGTACCGAGAAACCCCGTGCAATTCTCCCGACACTACAGGGCGACGCGACTTTGGGGCACTGTAGCCACTGCGCATCTCACTGCGCAGGTATGATTTTTGTGCAAATGGGTTGCTAACTACGTAGGGCATCGGGAAAATGTGTTTAAACAAGCAACTAACTACATTTAGGTAGCAAAAAACGCGTGCAAACCTCCCGACACCAGGGGTCGAAGCCTAATTTTGCTGTTCTTAAGCCCAATATAGCCATACTGCACGGTATACTTTGCGGCTCTGTTGCCATGGCGCAACTCGGTGTGCGAATGTGATTTTTTGCAGTATGGTTGCTAACCATCTAGGGCACCTGAAAAACGTGTTTAAACACCAAACCCACCAGTTTCTGGTACCGAGAAACCCCGTGCAATTCTCCCGACACTACAGGGCGACGCGACTTTGGGGCACTGTAGCCACTGCGCATCTCACTGCGCAGGTATGATTTTTGTGCAAATGGGTTGCTAACTACGTAGGGCATCGGGAAAATGTGTTTAAACAAGCAACTAACTACATTTAGGTAGCAAAAAACGCGTGCAAACCTCCCGACACCAGGGGTCGAAGCCTAATTTTGCTGTTCTTAAGCCCAATATAGCCATACTGCACGGTATACTTTGCGGCTCTGTTGCCATGGCGCAACTCGGTGTGCGAATGTGATTTTTTGCAGTATGGTTGCTAACCATCTAGGGCACCTGAAAAACGTGTTTAAACACCAAACCCACCAGTTTCTGGTACCGAGAAACCCCGTGCAATTCTCCCGACACTACAGGGCGACGCGACTTTGGGGCACTGTAGCCACTGCGCATCTCACTGCGCAGGTATGATTTTTGTGCAAATGGGTTGCTAACTACGTAGGGCATCGGGAAAATGTGTTTAAACAAGCAACTAACTACATTTAGGTAGCAAAAAACGCGTGCAAACCTCCCGACACCAGGGGTCGAAGCCTAATTTTGCTGTTCTTAAGCCCAATATAGCCATACTGCACGGTATACTTTGCGGCTCTGTTGCCATGGCGCAACTCGGTGTGCGAATGTGATTTTTTGCAGTATGGTTGCTAACCATCTAGGGCACCTGAAAAACGTGTTTAAACACCAAACCCACCAGTTTCTGGTACCGAGAAACCCCGTGCAATTCTCCCGACACTACAGGGCGACGCGACTTTGGGGCACTGTAGCCACTGCGCATCTCACTGCGCAGGTATGATTTTTGTGCAAATGGGTTGCTAACTACGTAGGGCATCGGGAAAATGTGTTTAAACAAGCAACTAACTACATTTAGGTAGCAAAAAACGCGTGCAAACCTCCCGACACCAGGGGTCGAAGCCTAATTTTGCTGTTCTTAAGCCCAATATAGCCATACTGCACGGTATACTTTGCGGCTCTGTTGCCATGGCGCAACTCGGTGTGCGAATGTGATTTTTTGCAGTATGGTTGCTAACCATCTAGGGCACCTGAAAAACGTGTTTAAACACCAAACCCACCAGTTTCTGGTACCGAGAAACCCCGTGCAATTCTCCCGACACTACAGGGCGACGCGACTTTGGGGCACTGTAGCCACTGCGCATCTCACTGCGCAGGTATGATTTTTGTGCAAATGGGTTGCTAACTACGTAGGGCATCGGGAAAATGTGTTTAAACAAGCAACTAACTACATTTAGGTAGCAAAAAACGCGTGCAAACCTCCCGACACCAGGGGTCGAAGCCTAATTTTGCTGTTCTTAAGCCCAATATAGCCATACTGCACGGTATACTTTGCGGCTCTGTTGCCATGGCGCAACTCGGTGTGCGAATGTGATTTTTTGCAGTATGGTTGCTAACCATCTAGGGCACCTGAAAAACGTGTTTAAACACCAAACCCACCAGTTTCTGGTACCGAGAAACCCCGTGCAATTCTCCCGACACTACAGGGCGACGCGACTTTGGGGCACTGTAGCCACTGCGCATCTCACTGCGCAGGTATGATTTTTGTGCAAATGGGTTGCTAACTACGTAGGGCATCGGGAAAATGTGTTTAAACAAGCAACTAACTACATTTAGGTAGCAAAAAACGCGTGCAAACCTCCCGACACCAGGGGTCGAAGCCTAATTTTGCTGTTCTTAAGCCCAATATAGCCATACTGCACGGTATACTTTGCGGCTCTGTTGCCATGGCGCAACTCGGTGTGCGAATGTGATTTTTTGCAGTATGGTTGCTAACCATCTAGGGCACCTGAAAAACGTGTTTAAACACCAAACCCACCAGTTTCTGGTACCGAGAAACCCCGTGCAATTCTCCCGACACTACAGGGCGACGCGACTTTGGGGCACTGTAGCCACTGCGCATCTCACTGCGCAGGTATGATTTTTGTGCAAATGGGTTGCTAACTACGTAGGGCATCGGGAAAATGTGTTTAAACAAGCAACTAACTACATTTAGGTAGCAAAAAACGCGTGCAAACCTCCCGACACCAGGGGTCGAAGCCTAATTTTGCTGTTCTTAAGCCCAATATAGCCATACTGCACGGTATACTTTGCGGCTCTGTTGCCATGGCGCAACTCGGTGTGCGAATGTGATTTTTTGCAGTATGGTTGCTAACCATCTAGGGCACCTGAAAAACGTGTTTAAACACCAAACCCACCAGTTTCTGGTACCGAGAAACCCCGTGCAATTCTCCCGACACTACAGGGCGACGCGACTTTGGGGCACTGTAGCCACTGCGCATCTCACTGCGCAGGTATGATTTTTGTGCAAATGGGTTGCTAACTACGTAGGGCATCGGGAAAATGTGTTTAAACAAGCAACTAACTACATTTAGGTAGCAAAAAACGCGTGCAAACCTCCCGACACCAGGGGTCGAAGCCTAATTTTGCTGTTCTTAAGCCCAATATAGCCATACTGCACGGTATACTTTGCGGCTCTGTTGCCATGGCGCAACTCGGTGTGCGAATGTGATTTTTTGCAGTATGGTTGCTAACCATCTAGGGCACCTGAAAAACGTGTTTAAACACCAAACCCACCAGTTTCTGGTACCGAGAAACCCCGTGCAATTCTCCCGACACTACAGGGCGACGCGACTTTGGGGCACTGTAGCCACTGCGCATCTCACTGCGCAGGTATGATTTTTGTGCAAATGGGTTGCTAACTACGTAGGGCATCGGGAAAATGTGTTTAAACAAGCAACTAACTACATTTAGGTAGCAAAAAACGCGTGCAAACCTCCCGACACCAGGGGTCGAAGCCTAATTTTGCTGTTCTTAAGCCCAATATAGCCATACTGCACGGTATACTTTGCGGCTCTGTTGCCATGGCGCAACTCGGTGTGCGAATGTGATTTTTTGCAGTATGGTTGCTAACCATCTAGGGCACCTGAAAAACGTGTTTAAACACCAAACCCACCAGTTTCTGGTACCGAGAAACCCCGTGCAATTCTCCCGACACTACAGGGCGACGCGACTTTGGGGCACTGTAGCCACTGCGCATCTCACTGCGCAGGTATGATTTTTGTGCAAATGGGTTGCTAACTACGTAGGGCATCGGGAAAATGTGTTTAAACAAGCAACTAACTACATTTAGGTAGCAAAAAACGCGTGCAAACCTCCCGACACCAGGGGTCGAAGCCTAATTTTGCTGTTCTTAAGCCCAATATAGCCATACTGCACGGTATACTTTGCGGCTCTGTTGCCATGGCGCAACTCGGTGTGCGAATGTGATTTTTTGCAGTATGGTTGCTAACCATCTAGGGCACCTGAAAAACGTGTTTAAACACCAAACCCACCAGTTTCTGGTACCGAGAAACCCCGTGCAATTCTCCCGACACTACAGGGCGACGCGACTTTGGGGCACTGTAGCCACTGCGCATCTCACTGCGCAGGTATGATTTTTGTGCAAATGGGTTGCTAACTACGTAGGGCATCGGGAAAATGTGTTTAAACAAGCAACTAACTACATTTAGGTAGCAAAAAACGCGTGCAAACCTCCCGACACCAGGGGTCGAAGCCTAATTTTGCTGTTCTTAAGCCCAATATAGCCATACTGCACGGTATACTTTGCGGCTCTGTTGCCATGGCGCAACTCGGTGTGCGAATGTGATTTTTTGCAGTATGGTTGCTAACCATCTAGGGCACCTGAAAAACGTGTTTAAACACCAAACCCACCAGTTTCTGGTACCGAGAAACCCCGTGCAATTCTCCCGACACTACAGGGCGACGCGACTTTGGGGCACTGTAGCCACTGCGCATCTCACTGCGCAGGTATGATTTTTGTGCAAATGGGTTGCTAACTACGTAGGGCATCGGGAAAATGTGTTTAAACAAGCAACTAACTACATTTAGGTAGCAAAAAACGCGTGCAAACCTCCCGACACCAGGGGTCGAAGCCTAATTTTGCTGTTCTTAAGCCCAATATAGCCATACTGCACGGTATACTTTGCGGCTCTGTTGCCATGGCGCAACTCGGTGTGCGAATGTGATTTTTTGCAGTATGGTTGCTAACCATCTAGGGCACCTGAAAAACGTGTTTAAACACCAAACCCACCAGTTTCTGGTACCGAGAAACCCCGTGCAATTCTCCCGACACTACAGGGCGACGCGACTTTGGGGCACTGTAGCCACTGCGCATCTCACTGCGCAGGTATGATTTTTGTGCAAATGGGTTGCTAACTACGTAGGGCATCGGGAAAATGTGTTTAAACAAGCAACTAACTACATTTAGGTAGCAAAAAACGCGTGCAAACCTCCCGACACCAGGGGTCGAAGCCTAATTTTGCTGTTCTTAAGCCCAATATAGCCATACTGCACGGTATACTTTGCGGCTCTGTTGCCATGGCGCAACTCGGTGTGCGAATGTGATTTTTTGCAGTATGGTTGCTAACCATCTAGGGCACCTGAAAAACGTGTTTAAACACCAAACCCACCAGTTTCTGGTACCGAGAAACCCCGTGCAATTCTCCCGACACTACAGGGCGACGCGACTTTGGGGCACTGTAGCCACTGCGCATCTCACTGCGCAGGTATGATTTTTGTGCAAATGGGTTGCTAACTACGTAGGGCATCGGGAAAATGTGTTTAAACAAGCAACTAACTACATTTAGGTAGCAAAAAACGCGTGCAAACCTCCCGACACCAGGGGTCGAAGCCTAATTTTGCTGTTCTTAAGCCCAATATAGCCATACTGCACGGTATACTTTGCGGCTCTGTTGCCATGGCGCAACTCGGTGTGCGAATGTGATTTTTTGCAGTATGGTTGCTAACCATCTAGGGCACCTGAAAAACGTGTTTAAACACCAAACCCACCAGTTTCTGGTACCGAGAAACCCCGTGCAATTCTCCCGACACTACAGGGCGACGCGACTTTGGGGCACTGTAGCCACTGCGCATCTCACTGCGCAGGTATGATTTTTGTGCAAATGGGTTGCTAACTACGTAGGGCATCGGGAAAATGTGTTTAAACAAGCAACTAACTACATTTAGGTAGCAAAAAACGCGTGCAAACCTCCCGACACCAGGGGTCGAAGCCTAATTTTGCTGTTCTTAAGCCCAATATAGCCATACTGCACGGTATACTTTGCGGCTCTGTTGCCATGGCGCAACTCGGTGTGCGAATGTGATTTTTTGCAGTATGGTTGCTAACCATCTAGGGCACCTGAAAAACGTGTTTAAACACCAAACCCACCAGTTTCTGGTACCGAGAAACCCCGTGCAATTCTCCCGACACTACAGGGCGACGCGACTTTGGGGCACTGTAGCCACTGCGCATCTCACTGCGCAGGTATGATTTTTGTGCAAATGGGTTGCTAACTACGTAGGGCATCGGGAAAATGTGTTTAAACAAGCAACTAACTACATTTAGGTAGCAAAAAACGC
This sequence comes from Mactra quadrangularis, assembly GCA_025267735.1. Classification (NCBI taxonomy): domain Eukaryota; kingdom Metazoa; phylum Mollusca; class Bivalvia; order Venerida; family Mactridae; genus Mactra; species Mactra quadrangularis. The sequence goes on from JAMOLF010000312.1 coordinate 97,284, forward strand.
GTGCAAACCTCCCGACACCAGGGGTCGAAGCCTAATTTTGCTGTTCTTAAGCCCAATATAGCCATACTGCACGGTATACTTTGCGGCTCTGTTGCCATGGCGCAACTCGGTGTGCGAATGTGATTTTTTGCAGTATGGTTGCTAACCATCTAGGGCACCTGAAAAACGTGTTTAAACACCAAACCCACCAGTTTCTGGTACCGAGAAACCCCGTGCAATTCTCCCGACACTACAGGGCGACGCGACTTTGGGGCACTGTAGCCACTGCGCATCTCACTGCGCAGGTATGATTTTTGTGCAAATGGGTTGCTAACTACGTAGGGCATCGGGAAAATGTGTTTAAACAAGCAACTAACTACATTTAGGTAGCAAAAAACGCGTGCAAACCTCCCGACACCAGGGGTCGAAGCCTAATTTTGCTGTTCTTAAGCCCAATATAGCCATACTGCACGGTATACTTTGCGGCTCTGTTGCCATGGCGCAACTCGGTGTGCGAATGTGATTTTTTGCAGTATGGTTGCTAACCATCTAGGGCACCTGAAAAACGTGTTTAAACACCAAACCCACCAGTTTCTGGTACCGAGAAACCCCGTGCAATTCTCCCGACACTACAGGGCGACGCGACTTTGGGGCACTGTAGCCACTGCGCATCTCACTGCGCAGGTATGATTTTTGTGCAAATGGGTTGCTAACTACGTAGGGCATCGGGAAAATGTGTTTAAACAAGCAACTAACTACATTTAGGTAGCAAAAAACGCGTGCAAACCTCCCGACACCAGGGGTCGAAGCCTAATTTTGCTGTTCTTAAGCCCAATATAGCCATACTGCACGGTATACTTTGCGGCTCTGTTGCCATGGCGCAACTCGGTGTGCGAATGTGATTTTTTGCAGTATGGTTGCTAACCATCTAGGGCACCTGAAAAACGTGTTTAAACACCAAACCCACCAGTTTCTGGTACCGAGAAACCCCGTGCAATTCTCCCGACACTACAGGGCGACGCGACTTTGGGGCACTGTAGCCACTGCGCATCTCACTGCGCAGGTATGATTTTTGTGCAAATGGGTTGCTAACTACGTAGGGCATCGGGAAAATGTGTTTAAACAAGCAACTAACTACATTTAGGTAGCAAAAAACGCGTGCAAACCTCCCGACACCAGGGGTCGAAGCCTAATTTTGCTGTTCTTAAGCCCAATATAGCCATACTGCACGGTATACTTTGCGGCTCTGTTGCCATGGCGCAACTCGGTGTGCGAATGTGATTTTTTGCAGTATGGTTGCTAACCATCTAGGGCACCTGAAAAACGTGTTTAAACACCAAACCCACCAGTTTCTGGTACCGAGAAACCCCGTGCAATTCTCCCGACACTACAGGGCGACGCGACTTTGGGGCACTGTAGCCACTGCGCATCTCACTGCGCAGGTATGATTTTTGTGCAAATGGGTTGCTAACTACGTAGGGCATCGGGAAAATGTGTTTAAACAAGCAACTAACTACATTTAGGTAGCAAAAAACGCGTGCAAACCTCCCGACACCAGGGGTCGAAGCCTAATTTTGCTGTTCTTAAGCCCAATATAGCCATACTGCACGGTATACTTTGCGGCTCTGTTGCCATGGCGCAACTCGGTGTGCGAATGTGATTTTTTGCAGTATGGTTGCTAACCATCTAGGGCACCTGAAAAACGTGTTTAAACACCAAACCCACCAGTTTCTGGTACCGAGAAACCCCGTGCAATTCTCCCGACACTACAGGGCGACGCGACTTTGGGGCACTGTAGCCACTGCGCATCTCACTGCGCAGGTATGATTTTTGTGCAAATGGGTTGCTAACTACGTAGGGCATCGGGAAAATGTGTTTAAACAAGCAACTAACTACATTTAGGTAGCAAAAAACGCGTGCAAACCTCCCGACACCAGGGGTCGAAGCCTAATTTTGCTGTTCTTAAGCCCAATATAGCCATACTGCACGGTATACTTTGCGGCTCTGTTGCCATGGCGCAACTCGGTGTGCGAATGTGATTTTTTGCAGTATGGTTGCTAACCATCTAGGGCACCTGAAAAACGTGTTTAAACACCAAACCCACCAGTTTCTGGTACCGAGAAACCCCGTGCAATTCTCCCGACACTACAGGGCGACGCGACTTTGGGGCACTGTAGCCACTGCGCATCTCACTGCGCAGGTATGATTTTTGTGCAAATGGGTTGCTAACTACGTAGGGCATCGGGAAAATGTGTTTAAACAAGCAACTAACTACATTTAGGTAGCAAAAAACGCGTGCAAACCTCCCGACACCAGGGGTCGAAGCCTAATTTTGCTGTTCTTAAGCCCAATATAGCCATACTGCACGGTATACTTTGCGGCTCTGTTGCCATGGCGCAACTCGGTGTGCGAATGTGATTTTTTGCAGTATGGTTGCTAACCATCTAGGGCACCTGAAAAACGTGTTTAAACACCAAACCCACCAGTTTCTGGTACCGAGAAACCCCGTGCAATTCTCCCGACACTACAGGGCGACGCGACTTTGGGGCACTGTAGCCACTGCGCATCTCACTGCGCAGGTATGATTTTTGTGCAAATGGGTTGCTAACTACGTAGGGCATCGGGAAAATGTGTTTAAACAAGCAACTAACTACATTTAGGTAGCAAAAAACGCGTGCAAACCTCCCGACACCAGGGGTCGAAGCCTAATTTTGCTGTTCTTAAGCCCAATATAGCCATACTGCACGGTATACTTTGCGGCTCTGTTGCCATGGCGCAACTCGGTGTGCGAATGTGATTTTTTGCAGTATGGTTGCTAACCATCTAGGGCACCTGAAAAACGTGTTTAAACACCAAACCCACCAGTTTCTGGTACCGAGAAACCCCGTGCAATTCTCCCGACACTACAGGGCGACGCGACTTTGGGGCACTGTAGCCACTGCGCATCTCACTGCGCAGGTATGATTTTTGTGCAAATGGGTTGCTAACTACGTAGGGCATCGGGAAAATGTGTTTAAACAAGCAACTAACTACATTTAGGTAGCAAAAAACGCGTGCAAACCTCCCGACACCAGGGGTCGAAGCCTAATTTTGCTGTTCTTAAGCCCAATATAGCCATACTGCACGGTATACTTTGCGGCTCTGTTGCCATGGCGCAACTCGGTGTGCGAATGTGATTTTTTGCAGTATGGTTGCTAACCATCTAGGGCACCTGAAAAACGTGTTTAAACACCAAACCCACCAGTTTCTGGTACCGAGAAACCCCGTGCAATTCTCCCGACACTACAGGGCGACGCGACTTTGGGGCACTGTAGCCACTGCGCATCTCACTGCGCAGGTATGATTTTTGTGCAAATGGGTTGCTAACTACGTAGGGCATCGGGAAAATGTGTTTAAACAAGCAACTAACTACATTTAGGTAGCAAAAAACGCGTGCAAACCTCCCGACACCAGGGGTCGAAGCCTAATTTTGCTGTTCTTAAGCCCAATATAGCCATACTGCACGGTATACTTTGCGGCTCTGTTGCCATGGCGCAACTCGGTGTGCGAATGTGATTTTTTGCAGTATGGTTGCTAACCATCTAGGGCACCTGAAAAACGTGTTTAAACACCAAACCCACCAGTTTCTGGTACCGAGAAACCCCGTGCAATTCTCCCGACACTACAGGGCGACGCGACTTTGGGGCACTGTAGCCACTGCGCATCTCACTGCGCAGGTATGATTTTTGTGCAAATGGGTTGCTAACTACGTAGGGCATCGGGAAAATGTGTTTAAACAAGCAACTAACTACATTTAGGTAGCAAAAAACGCGTGCAAACCTCCCGACACCAGGGGTCGAAGCCTAATTTTGCTGTTCTTAAGCCCAATATAGCCATACTGCACGGTATACTTTGCGGCTCTGTTGCCATGGCGCAACTCGGTGTGCGAATGTGATTTTTTGCAGTATGGTTGCTAACCATCTAGGGCACCTGAAAAACGTGTTTAAACACCAAACCCACCAGTTTCTGGTACCGAGAAACCCCGTGCAATTCTCCCGACACTACAGGGCGACGCGACTTTGGGGCACTGTAGCCACTGCGCATCTCACTGCGCAGGTATGATTTTTGTGCAAATGGGTTGCTAACTACGTAGGGCATCGGGAAAATGTGTTTAAACAAGCAACTAACTACATTTAGGTAGCAAAAAACGCGTGCAAACCTCCCGACACCAGGGGTCGAAGCCTAATTTTGCTGTTCTTAAGCCCAATATAGCCATACTGCACGGTATACTTTGCGGCTCTGTTGCCATGGCGCAACTCGGTGTGCGAATGTGATTTTTTGCAGTATGGTTGCTAACCATCTAGGGCACCTGAAAAACGTGTTTAAACACCAAACCCACCAGTTTCTGGTACCGAGAAACCCCGTGCAATTCTCCCGACACTACAGGGCGACGCGACTTTGGGGCACTGTAGCCACTGCGCATCTCACTGCGCAGGTATGATTTTTGTGCAAATGGGTTGCTAACTACGTAGGGCATCGGGAAAATGTGTTTAAACAAGCAACTAACTACATTTAGGTAGCAAAAAACGCGTGCAAACCTCCCGACACCAGGGGTCGAAGCCTAATTTTGCTGTTCTTAAGCCCAATATAGCCATACTGCACGGTATACTTTGCGGCTCTGTTGCCATGGCGCAACTCGGTGTGCGAATGTGATTTTTTGCAGTATGGTTGCTAACCATCTAGGGCACCTGAAAAACGTGTTTAAACACCAAACCCACCAGTTTCTGGTACCGAGAAACCCCGTGCAATTCTCCCGACACTACAGGGCGACGCGACTTTGGGGCACTGTAGCCACTGCGCATCTCACTGCGCAGGTATGATTTTTGTGCAAATGGGTTGCTAACTACGTAGGGCATCGGGAAAATGTGTTTAAACAAGCAACTAACTACATTTAGGTAGCAAAAAACGCGTGCAAACCTCCCGACACCAGGGGTCGAAGCCTAATTTTGCTGTTCTTAAGCCCAATATAGCCATACTGCACGGTATACTTTGCGGCTCTGTTGCCATGGCGCAACTCGGTGTGCGAATGTGATTTTTTGCAGTATGGTTGCTAACCATCTAGGGCACCTGAAAAACGTGTTTAAACACCAAACCCACCAGTTTCTGGTACCGAGAAACCCCGTGCAATTCTCCCGACACTACAGGGCGACGCGACTTTGGGGCACTGTAGCCACTGCGCATCTCACTGCGCAGGTATGATTTTTGTGCAAATGGGTTGCTAACTACGTAGGGCATCGGGAAAATGTGTTTAAACAAGCAACTAACTACATTTAGGTAGCAAAAAACGCGTGCAAACCTCCCGACACCAGGGGTCGAAGCCTAATTTTGCTGTTCTTAAGCCCAATATAGCCATACTGCACGGTATACTTTGCGGCTCTGTTGCCATGGCGCAACTCGGTGTGCGAATGTGATTTTTTGCAGTATGGTTGCTAACCATCTAGGGCACCTGAAAAACGTGTTTAAACACCAAACCCACCAGTTTCTGGTACCGAGAAACCCCGTGCAATTCTCCCGACACTACAGGGCGACGCGACTTTGGGGCACTGTAGCCACTGCGCATCTCACTGCGCAGGTATGATTTTTGTGCAAATGGGTTGCTAACTACGTAGGGCATCGGGAAAATGTGTTTAAACAAGCAACTAACTACATTTAGGTAGCAAAAAACGCGTGCAAACCTCCCGACACCAGGGGTCGAAGCCTAATTTTGCTGTTCTTAAGCCCAATATAGCCATACTGCACGGTATACTTTGCGGCTCTGTTGCCATGGCGCAACTCGGTGTGCGAATGTGATTTTTTGCAGTATGGTTGCTAACCATCTAGGGCACCTGAAAAACGTGTTTAAACACCAAACCCACCAGTTTCTGGTACCGAGAAACCCCGTGCAATTCTCCCGACACTACAGGGCGACGCGACTTTGGGGCACTGTAGCCACTGCGCATCTCACTGCGCAGGTATGATTTTTGTGCAAATGGGTTGCTAACTACGTAGGGCATCGGGAAAATGTGTTTAAACAAGCAACTAACTACATTTAGGTAGCAAAAAACGCGTGCAAACCTCCCGACACCAGGGGTCGAAGCCTAATTTTGCTGTTCTTAAGCCCAATATAGCCATACTGCACGGTATACTTTGCGGCTCTGTTGCCATGGCGCAACTCGGTGTGCGAATGTGATTTTTTGCAGTATGGTTGCTAACCATCTAGGGCACCTGAAAAACGTGTTTAAACACCAAACCCACCAGTTTCTGGTACCGAGAAACCCCGTGCAATTCTCCCGACACTACAGGGCGACGCGACTTTGGGGCACTGTAGCCACTGCGCATCTCACTGCGCAGGTATGATTTTTGTGCAAATGGGTTGCTAACTACGTAGGGCATCGGGAAAATGTGTTTAAACAAGCAACTAACTACATTTAGGTAGCAAAAAACGCGTGCAAACCTCCCGACACCAGGGGTCGAAGCCTAATTTTGCTGTTCTTAAGCCCAATATAGCCATACTGCACGGTATACTTTGCGGCTCTGTTGCCATGGCGCAACTCGGTGTGCGAATGTGATTTTTTGCAGTATGGTTGCTAACCATCTAGGGCACCTGAAAAACGTGTTTAAACACCAAACCCACCAGTTTCTGGTACCGAGAAACCCCGTGCAATTCTCCCGACACTACAGGGCGACGCGACTTTGGGGCACTGTAGCCACTGCGCATCTCACTGCGCAGGTATGATTTTTGTGCAAATGGGTTGCTAACTACGTAGGGCATCGGGAAAATGTGTTTAAACAAGCAACTAACTACATTTAGGTAGCAAAAAACGCGTGCAAACCTCCCGACACCAGGGGTCGAAGCCTAATTTTGCTGTTCTTAAGCCCAATATAGCCATACTGCACGGTATACTTTGCGGCTCTGTTGCCATGGCGCAACTCGGTGTGCGAATGTGATTTTTTGCAGTATGGTTGCTAACCATCTAGGGCACCTGAAAAACGTGTTTAAACACCAAACCCACCAGTTTCTGGTACCGAGAAACCCCGTGCAATTCTCCCGACACTACAGGGCGACGCGACTTTGGGGCACTGTAGCCACTGCGCATCTCACTGCGCAGGTATGATTTTTGTGCAAATGGGTTGCTAACTACGTAGGGCATCGGGAAAATGTGTTTAAACAAGCAACTAACTACATTTAGGTAGCAAAAAACGCGTGCAAACCTCCCGACACCAGGGGTCGAAGCCTAATTTTGCTGTTCTTAAGCCCAATATAGCCATACTGCACGGTATACTTTGCGGCTCTGTTGCCATGGCGCAACTCGGTGTGCGAATGTGATTTTTTGCAGTATGGTTGCTAACCATCTAGGGCACCTGAAAAACGTGTTTAAACACCAAACCCACCAGTTTCTGGTACCGAGAAACCCCGTGCAATTCTCCCGACACTACAGGGCGACGCGACTTTGGGGCACTGTAGCCACTGCGCATCTCACTGCGCAGGTATGATTTTTGTGCAAATGGGTTGCTAACTACGTAGGGCATCGGGAAAATGTGTTTAAACAAGCAACTAACTACATTTAGGTAGCAAAAAACGCGTGCAAACCTCCCGACACCAGGGGTCGAAGCCTAATTTTGCTGTTCTTAAGCCCAATATAGCCATACTGCACGGTATACTTTGCGGCTCTGTTGCCATGGCGCAACTCGGTGTGCGAATGTGATTTTTTGCAGTATGGTTGCTAACCATCTAGGGCACCTGAAAAACGTGTTTAAACACCAAACCCACCAGTTTCTGGTACCGAGAAACCCCGTGCAATTCTCCCGACACTACAGGGCGACGCGACTTTGGGGCACTGTAGCCACTGCGCATCTCACTGCGCAGGTATGATTTTTGTGCAAATGGGTTGCTAACTACGTAGGGCATCGGGAAAATGTGTTTAAACAAGCAACTAACTACATTTAGGTAGCAAAAAACGCGTGCAAACCTCCCGACACCAGGGGTCGAAGCCTAATTTTGCTGTTCTTAAGCCCAATATAGCCATACTGCACGGTATACTTTGCGGCTCTGTTGCCATGGCGCAACTCGGTGTGCGAATGTGATTTTTTGCAGTATGGTTGCTAACCATCTAGGGCACCTGAAAAACGTGTTTAAACACCAAACCCACCAGTTTCTGGTACCGAGAAACCCCGTGCAATTCTCCCGACACTACAGGGCGACGCGACTTTGGGGCACTGTAGCCACTGCGCATCTCACTGCGCAGGTATGATTTTTGTGCAAATGGGTTGCTAACTACGTAGGGCATCGGGAAAATGTGTTTAAACAAGCAACTAACTACATTTAGGTAGCAAAAAACGCGTGCAAACCTCCCGACACCAGGGGTCGAAGCCTAATTTTGCTGTTCTTAAGCCCAATATAGCCATACTGCACGGTATATTTTGCGGCTCTGTTGCCATGGCGCAACTCGGTGTGCGAATGTGATTTTTTGCAGTATGGTTGCTAACCATCTAGGGCACCTGAAAAACGTGTTTAAACACCAAACCCACCAGTTTCTGGTACCGAGAAACCCCGTGCAATTCTCCCGACACTACAGGGCGACGCGACTTTGGGGCACTGTAGCCACTGCGCATCTCACTGCGCAGGTATGATTTTTGTGCAAATGGGTTGCTAACTACGTAGGGCATCGGGAAAATGTGTTTAAACAAGCAACTAACTACATTTAGGTAGCAAAAAACGCGTGCAAACCTCCCGACACCAGGGGTCGAAGCCTAATTTTGCTGTTCTTAAGCCCAATATAGCCATACTGCACGGTATACTTTGCGGCTCTGTTGCCATGGCGCAACTCGGTG
>JAMOLF010000313.1:2500-5000 GCA_025267735.1 Mactra quadrangularis
CCTAACCCTAACCCTAACCCTAACCCTAACCCTAACCCTAACCCTAACCCTAACCCTAACCCTAACCCTAACCCTAACCCTAACCCTAACCCTAACCCTAACCCTAACCCTAACCCTAACCCTAACCCTAACCCTAACCCTAACCCTAACCCTAACCCTAACCCTAACCCTAACCCTAACCCTAACCCTAACCCTAACCCTAACCCTAACCCTAACCCTAACCCTAACCCTAACCCTAACCCTAACCCTAACCCTAACCCTAACCCTAACCCTAACCCTAACCCTAACCCTAACCCTAACCCTAACCCTAACCCTAACCCTAACCCTAACCCTAACCCTAACCCTAACCCTAACCCTAACCCTAACCCTAACCCTAACCCTAACCCTAACCCTAACCCTAACCCTAACCCTAACCCTAACCCTAACCCTAACCCTAACCCTAACCCTAACCCTAACCCTAACCCTAACCCTAACCCTAACCCTAACCCTAACCCTAACCCTAACCCTAACCCTAACCCTAACCCTAACCCTAACCCTAACCCTAACCCTAACCCTAACCCTAACCCTAACCCTAACCCTAACCCTAACCCTAACCCTAACCCTAACCCTAACCCTAACCCTAACCCTAACCCTAACCCTAACCCTAACCCTAACCCTAACCCTAACCCTAACCCTAACCCTAACCCTAACCCTAACCCTAACCCTAACCCTAACCCTAACCCTAACCCTAACCCTAACCCTAACCCTAACCCTAACCCTAACCCTAACCCTAACCCTAACCCTAACCCTAACCCTAACCCTAACCCTAACCCTAACCCTAACCCTAACCCTAACCCTAACCCTAACCCTAACCCTAACCCTAACCCTAACCCTAACCCTAACCCTAACCCTAACCCTAACCCTAACCCTAACCCTAACCCTAACCCTAACCCTAACCCTAACCCTAACCCTAACCCTAACCCTAACCCTAACCCTAACCCTAACCCTAACCCTAACCCTAACCCTAACCCTAACCCTAACCCTAACCCTAACCCTAACCCTAACCCTAACCCTAACCCTAACCCTAACCCTAACCCTAACCCTAACCCTAACCCTAACCCTAACCCTAACCCTAACCCTAACCCTAACCCTAACCCTAACCCTAACCCTAACCCTAACCCTAACCCTAACCCTAACCCTAACCCTAACCCTAACCCTAACCCTAACCCTAACCCTAACCCTAACCCTAACCCTAACCCTAACCCTAACCCTAACCCTAACCCTAACCCTAACCCTAACCCTAACCCTAACCCTAACCCTAACCCTAACCCTAACCCTAACCCTAACCCTAACCCTAACCCTAACCCTAACCCTAACCCTAACCCTAACCCTAACCCTAACCCTAACCCTAACCCTAACCCTAACCCTAACCCTAACCCTAACCCTAACCCTAACCCTAACCCTCCCTAACCCTAACCCTAACCCTAACCCTAACCCTAACCCTAACCCTAACCCTAACCCTAACCCTAACCCTAACCCTAACCCTAACCCTAACCCTAACCCTAACCCTAACCCTAACCCTAACCCTAACCCTAACCCTAACCCTAACCCTAACCCTAACCCTAACCCTAACCCTAACCCTAACCCTAACCCTAACCCTAACCCTAACCCTAACCCTAACCCTAACCCTAACCCTAACCCTAACCCTAACCCTAACCCTAACCCTAACCCTAACCCTAACCCTAACCCTAACCCTAACCCTAACCCTAACCCTAACCCTAACCCTAACCCTAACCCTAACCCTAACCCTAACCCTAACCCTAACCCTAACCCTAACCCTAACCCTAACCCTAACCCTAACCCTAACCCTAACCCTAACCCTAACCCTAACCCTAACCCTAACCCTAACCCTAACCCTAACCCTAACCCTAACCCTAACCCTAACCCTAACCCTAACCCTAACCCTAACCCTAACCCTAACCCTAACCCTAACCCTAACCCTAACCCTAACCCTAACCCTAACCCTAACCCTAACCCTAACCCTAACCCTAACCCTAACCCTAACCCTAACCCTAACCCTAACCCTAACCCTAACCCTAACCCTAACCCTAACCCTAACCTAACCCTAACCCTAACCCTAACCCTAACCCTAACCCTAACCCTAACCCTAACCCTAACCCTAACCCTAACCCTAACCCTAACCCTAACCCTAACCCTAACCCTAACCCTAACCCTAACCCTAACCCTAACCCTAACCCTAACCCTAACCCTAACCCTAACCCTAACCCTAACCCTAACCCTAACCCTAACCCTAACCCTAACCCTAACCCTAACCCTAACCCTAACCCTAACCCTAACCCTAACCCTAACCCTAACCCTAACCCTAACCCTAACCCTAACCCTAACCCTAACCCTAACCCTAACCCTAACCCTAACCCTAACCCTAACCCTAACCCTAACCCTAACCCTAACCCTAACCCTAACCCTAACCCTAACCCTAACCCTAACCCTAACCCTAACC
>JAMOLF010000313.1:10000-17500 GCA_025267735.1 Mactra quadrangularis
TTTTATAGTGCATAACACTTTTAGGGTACCTTACCCCAAAAGGAGTAAACCCTAAAAGGGTATACCCCCACTTACTCTTTTTTCTTCACTTCAACTTTCTCACTCGCTTTTCACTATCCAAGTCTAACCATTTTACCCCATTTCTCTTTACTATGTTTCTTGCTCTATTCTCGATGAATGTTGGGTTCAACATGTGAAATGACTTGGATTGCATTGTAAGTACGTTATTGTCAGGTAATTGAGTACTGGTTCCTTATGTGTCCAGGAAAAATAATCACTTGACTGTACTGTCAACAGCCGCTCTACTGGAACCGATGATAAGCATTGCTTCTTTCATGGAATGGGATATGGAACAAATTAAAATTGAAAACAACAACAACAATTTCGCTTATGTATAATTCTCTGTTGCAAGGTAATGTTCAACAATCTTTAAATGGAAACTTTGAAAACATAATACAATTGCATAGTAAGTACGATACTGTCAGATTATAGAGTACTGTTTTTTGTGTCCGGGAAAAGTAAATAGGAATAGCTGACTACAGTATTTATGGTGGCACATTTCTTTTTCCAGATAACTACATAACTTACAAGTTGGTTAATTGGCTACGTAACTTGATAACTACTTACCAGTTAGAGAATTTAAATAAGTGGTAAATGGTTAACTAGTTACGTTACCAGTTCATCAAATAATTAACTGTTTAGTTGTGTGGTTATCAGGAAGCAGAAATACGCCACCACAGTATATATATATATATTAAATATATTTGCTTTCTTTTCTCGTTAATTACGTGCGCTTCTGTAAGCGCAGTAGTTTCTTCCGAAATGAATTGTACGATCGGTCAGGTAAATGTAAGTCTCGACAGGCAGTCTTATATTGATTATATTTACTTGCTAAGGTTAATTGACTATCAACGGATAGATTACCCACAATGGCTAGTTCAATTGGTGACCACTTGGAGTAACATTGGTGACTGGGTACATGACTATGCAAGTCTTGCACATCAGTCACTTCGGGAACTACAACTACGTTATCATCTGGCTCTACATGGTCATGGGTGTCATCTTGCAAAGACAAAACGGGGTCCTTGATAAGTTCACGGTTTGGTGGGGTATCTTTTATTTCAGTCTTGATTGCCTCATGTTTCAATGGTATAGACGAATGCAGGCTATAAATTTTAACACTGTTTACACCCGGAATGAGGAATGGTGATTGTATCTCTAGCTGTCTTAATGTAGACTGAGGAACTGGCAGATCGTTCACTAGTTGGCGTAATGAGTAAAAATGAACATAATGTCCGTCTTGGATGAAGGCCACACACGAGATAAAAGCCAATACCTTCACTTTATCATCAACGTGTAGAGATTTCTCTTTGATCTTCTCCAGTGAGCTTTTAATCCATGGGAATACAACACCAGACCACTTGGATGAATGACACAGTTTACGGTTCTCAAGTTCGGTTAACACCAAGTTTTGCATGAGCGCACAATCACGTTCCAGTTCACTATCTTGGTCAGATACATCTGTGACAACCCAATAGCCGCAGCTAAATTCCCAATACAATCCCAGATTTCGGTGATCATCGTAATTCCGAAAAGCGGGGAAGTAACTTAACTTCATTCCATTTATACCTTGTTCAATTACGTCTTCCACATTAACCTTCATTTTATGCAATAACTTTCTCACTTCGCCAAACACATAGGTGCACTTAAAGTTCTTAGCTGTACACAACCTTTTCACTAAGTCTGCCACCGTGATACCGCCCACTATTTTGGGTTTGGTCCTTCCACCGGCTTTCAATAAACGCAAATAATTGTCATAGCAGGTAAATAATTTGCCACTCGTATGGAAATCTCTCAGTATTATGTCTAATAAGCGACGGCCTAACGCTAAATTACTGCCACCGATTAAGTTGTATAAGCCACTTATGCTTTGCAGCTTTCGTTGGATACCCTGATTTTTGGTGAAAATAGAAACAGGTGGCAAAGTTCTATCGTCAACACAACAAGAGCCACTGTTGTCCAAACACAGAAAACCTCGCTGGTCGGTCAGGCAACGGGTTGGGTACTGGATACCGGGTCCGAGATTCTTCGAGTATTGATTCGACAAACTACACAATGGACGTCCCCACAAAAGCTTCTCGAGCGCAAGTTCAATCTGGTACACGTCCCAGGTCAACCGTGTGTCGCCAGTTCCTCTTCCAGACCGGAAAGCAGACTCCAAAAATTTGTGAAGAGATAGACCTACCACTCTACACAGTTTCAACGTGCTGGCATGTCTTAAGAATGGTACTATCAGTGGGTGTTTTTCGAGCAATTCTCCAAGACGTTCTAGTCGTACAAATTCTGCTCCAGTAACGGAACTGGACCGCTGACCAATACTTATAACAAACTCCAATCTGCATACTCCTCGGTCCATTTGAAAAAAGTTGTTTTGTATTTCAGACAGGTATGTCAATGCGTCAGTGTACAGGTTTTTCTGACCTACAGCCGTAAAAAGACCTTCAAGCATGATCACGGATGCGGACACTGGATGCACTCTACTCTTCGGATAACGGTGAGGTAAGTCCGAGTATAATTGCACGAATCGGATGCTTTCTGGTAAAGTACATACCGCCTTCAAATCGTTACTAATCTGCAACCGGCGGTTGGTCAGTGGTGACTGCAGGTTGGCACATTCAAAAAATGAGCAGGCAGACGTTAGCATACAGTTCGAACCACCCGACGACAAACTTTCCACTCCTGCTCGAGACCAAAACATATCCACAAAGTCCGAGGATATCCGATGACCAACATGCACGCAGATGTCTTTTACGGCATTGGCATCCTTAACGGGTAAGTCCACCGGGGTCTCACACTTCTCACCGAATCTGAATGAAAACAACATTTTCTGGAAATCAGGAAGTCCAATCAAATCAGTGTGTTCTAAGGCACGCTGAAATGTGTCCAACACATGAATTTGATGGCCTGGCAACACAAACAATCGCTTGGCGTCATTTAAGTTATTTTTGGCCAAAGTGTCTATAGCGATACCTTGTCTGAACATGTCCTTCAGACCATCCTGAAAACGAGATTTCAGTCTTTCAATGTAAGTGTATGTTAAACGGGTAAGTACTGCATAATCGTATATTGTTCTTGATTCATTAGGTTTCGGAATAAATCCCAGCCAAGTCTCGAATGATCCATCATATATAATTTGAGTTCCAACGCAATCTTTTAGCACCGCTAAACTGTTATCTGTATAACAACGGAGATTCAAATGTTTCTTGATAACAGGGTAAAAACGACGTAAACTTCGTACCCCTAATGGTAATAGTTCGAAATGGCGAAACTCAGACTTCAGACCGGTTGCAATGTTCAACCACTCAATAGTCACTCCATCGATATCAGAAGTATGTAGCAATTCCTCTTGGTCTACTCCCATTTTAAGGGCAGTAGGTCGAACAGCTATATGATCATCACGATGCAAAAACTTAAGTAAACTGTTGTTCTTTTTCCACGACTCGGCGAAACTAATAGAATTTTCCGTCGCTGTGTCAATTAAAAACAAACTTTCCTCTTCATCTTCCTCTTCCTCAGACTCATCTCTACTACTTTCACCTGAAATGACACGAAAACACAAGGTAAGTCAAAAGATAATACAGTTTGTTTGGGTTTAACGGCGCATCACCACAAAACTGTTAATTTGGGGTAAACTAAGAGTTAACTAGAGTTTACTAGGAGTTTACTCCTGTTCACTACTATTACCGTTTAAAATCGATAAGGGGTAAATTAAGTAATTAACCCCGGTTTGGGGTTGTATTCGGAGTTTACTCCAAGATTACTCTAACTCTACCCTTACCTTTTTTCTTTACTCCACGTTTCTCACCCTCATAACTAGGTTTATTTCTGTTACAATACAAGCCATATCTCATACCCTTTAACAGTATACAACAGCTTTAGCCAGCTCCGCGTTGGTTCGAATCACATCCAAAACCCACCTCGTTGTTTCCTTGAGCAAGAAACTTAATCCTAATTGCTTAGTACTGGGGGACCAGGAAGCGGACTCGAGAGTGATTAATATACGTTGTAAGAACTTGTTTCACATTCGAGCTAAAATAAATTTGTATAAACAAGTTTTAGGGTACCGAACCCCAAACCCAAATTGACCAGACCACAACTTACCATTTTCCGTATCATTATCAATCACGAACAAACCATCAGTTTGATCTTCTTCCTCATACTCTATTGTTGTACTATAATACATATCACCTAAAATGACAGGTAAGTAAAAGGTCAATACAGTGAATATCGCAAAAAAAGGTAAGTATGGGTTAGGGTTGGAGTTTACTAGGAATTAATTCGGGGTTTACTCCTTTTCCATTTAAATTCAGTTTGGGTAAACTAGGAGTTAACTAGAGTTTACTCGGAGTTTACTCTTACTATCATTACCTGTCGGAATCAGTTAAGATAAACTCCGAGTAAACTAGAATTTACTCAGATTTTACTTGGGGTTTACTCCCGCTTACTAGCTTCTCCACTAAAAAAAGTGGGTAAACTAAGAGTTCACGAGAGTTTACTCCGGGTTTACTCCCGCTTACTACCTTTTCCATTTAAAACCAATTGGGTTACTACTTTTTCTATTTAAGATCATTTGGGGGTAAACTAGGAGTTAACTAGAGTTTACTGGGGGTTTACTCCTGCTTACTACTTTTCTACTTTTTCCATTTAAAATCATTTGAGGGTATACTAGGAGTTTACTAGAGTTTACTCGGGGTTTACTCTTGCTTACTACATTTTCTACTCTTTCCATCTAATATCATTTGAGGGTATACTAGGAGTTTACTAGAGTTTACTCGGGGTTTACTCCTGCTTACCACTTTTTCTACTTTTTCCATTTAATATCATTTGAGGGTATACTAGGAGTTTACTAGAGTTTACTAGAGTTTACTCGGGGTTTACTCCTGCTTACTACTTTTTCTACTTTTTCCATTTAAAATCATTTGAGGGTATACTAGGAGTTTACTAGAGTTTACTCGGGGTTTACTCCTGCTTACTACTTTTTCTATTTAAGATCATTTGGGGGTAAACTAGGAGTTTACTAGAGTTTACTCGGAGTTTACTCCGATTTCAATTTTAACACTATTATTAAATGATTAATGCTGATACTTCAATATTCGGGCACATTCTGTCCTTTTGAGCGAAAGTATGTGAATATTTTATATAATCCGCACGGACATAAATACCAAATTAAGCACAAAAATCAGTTAAATCAGGTAAACTTGGTTTACAATTTCATTTTAAAATCAATTGCAGATAAGCTCCGGGTTCACTCGGATTTCAATTATAATTTATAATTTCGTGAGCAAATTTGCTTAAATCTCACTTAAATAATTTTACATTTTTAAATATTTAAAAACTCAATAAATTTCATGAAATAAATAATTTCCATTCAATGCAAATTTAATTCTAAAATTCAACAAAAATAAAAATGTGTCATGAATATCTTTAAATACATTGGCAAGTACACACGAATAATATTAATAAATAAACAAAATTAAATATTACAATTCCAAATCTTACCTCGATTCATCCTAAATCCAATATAATTAAATTCTAATTCAAAAATAAAATATTCACTATTACATACAAAAAACACAACCTATCGCTAGGAAATCCAGATTCCAACTGAAACTTTTACAGTAATACTTCCGGTAATGAGCAACTACGCATGCGCAAAAAATCATCCAATCAGTGAACAGATACAGTCACGTGATGGCCATCTCTGGATGGCCATCTTTCGTTTTTTCCCTATACCCTAACCCTAACCCTAACCCTAACCCTAACCCTAACCCTAACCCTAACCCTAACCCTAACCCTAACCCTAACCCTAACCCTAACCCTAACCCTAACCCCTAACCCTAACCCCCCTAACCCTAACCCTAACCCTAACCCTAACCCTAACCCTAACCCTAACCCTAACCCTAACCCTAACAACAGCAACAATATCACATTATCAGAAACTACACCATCATCATCAACAACAACACCAACAGCAACAACCACATTCACATCATCGGTAACCGTAACTTACCAAAACTGTATCAATCTAACTCTTACACTTACCATCTACCCGCGGTAACCCAAACTAACCTTGGGTAACCACGGTTACCAAAACTAACCCGGGTAGCCGCGGGTAGATGAATGATACAAAGTGGACTGTTTTTTGAGATGCTTAAACGGTTATAATCTTACTTATCATCAAAAACAAGAACAACATCGTCAGCAGCATCAGCAATTGCATCATTATCATCAACAACAGCACAAACAGCCACAACCTTATTAACATCATGGGTATTCGAAACTAACCAAAACTGTATCAATCTAACTTGTAACCTTGTTTCGGTTACCGATGATGATCGTTAACCCCTAACCCTAACCCTAAGTTATTTTTAGTAACATGGTTACCCATGTTAACCGAAGTTGGTTACCCAGGTTAACCAATGTTACCATGAATTGCCGACAAAAGTTATTTTTAGTAACATGGTTACCCAGGTTAACCGGAGTTGGTTACTCAGGTTAACCAATGTTACCAAGACTTGCCGACAAAAGTTATTTTAAGAAACATGGTAACTCAGGTTACCCAAAATATTTTTATTACAGTAAAGGTTCTCTTATTGAGCCAATAAAGATATATATCATCAGCAGCAGCATCATCTTAATCATCATCACCATCAACAGCCAAAACAAGAACAACTATATTCATCACTATCATCATCAGCATCATCATCATGATCAGCATCGACAACAACAACAGCATTAACAATAATTACCATCATCATCATCTACTCATTATAATAATCATCATCACCATTGTCATCATCAGCATTTAAAACTTATACAACGATAACAACAAAAATCATCATTATCAACAACAACATAAACGTTCATCGACATCATGATATTATCATACTCCTCATCATCAGCATCAACATCAACAACAGCATTAACAATAATTTCCATCATCATCATCTACTCATTATAATAATTATTATCATCATTGTCATCATCAAAATTTAAAACTAATACAACGACAACAACAATCATCATCATCAACAGCAACAATCATCATCATTATGATATTATCATAATCCTCCTCCTGATCATTATCATCATCATCACAACAACAGC
Source organism: Mactra quadrangularis (assembly GCA_025267735.1). NCBI lineage: Eukaryota > Metazoa > Mollusca > Bivalvia > Venerida > Mactridae > Mactra > Mactra quadrangularis. The sequence continues at coordinate 17,168 of JAMOLF010000313.1, forward strand.
AACTATAATCACAATCATCAACAGCCAAAAAATTTATTTCATTAATTATCATACTCCTATTCATCAGCAACTATGAACAGACACAAAATGTTTTTAAAATCAAAATAATTAGAAATATTCTCATTGCAAAAAACACTTCTTATCAAATTAACTTACATTAATATATAATATAATATCCGAAAACACTATAACATTTCATCCAAATAATTTCACAATACTGTACTCATTGAATGTCTATATACAAATGAAAAAATTCAAACAACTAACCGAATCTAACCAGAATAATGATTGACAAGTGGGCGGAGCAATTGTTCAAAACGAAATGAACATTCG
>JAMOLF010000313.1:25000-55955 GCA_025267735.1 Mactra quadrangularis
TCGACCTCCGAGCCGGGGTCACAAGTTCGGTACCCGTACCGGCTCGGCAGCCGAACCACCGGGCCGATCGGGCTGAAACTTCACAGTCCGCTAGAGAGACACCTATTATTAAGGCCTGCAAAGTTTCGACCCGATCCCACCACCGACTCGAGCTCCAGAGCCGATACAGGCACTTTGACTAACAAAAAAGAGGGGTATGACTTTGAAAAAAATTCACGCTAATGACGGACGCGTAACACGTACTAGTACCGGTAAGTGGTGAATTGTTCCACATCCAAACCGACGGCTAACGCCTGGATCGATCCGTGCCAAATTTTTAACATTTATAGACCGACGTTAGACGCACGTTCCATTAAAATTTCAGCCTGATCGGACGACCCGTTTAGTCGCTAGCGGCGGTGGCAAGTTCGGTACCAGGACCGGCTCAGCAGCCGAACCACCGGGCCGATCGGACTGAAACTTCACAGTCCGCTAGAGAGACACCTATTATTAAGGCCTGCAAAGTTTCGACCCGATCCCATTACCCCTTAACGCACTAGAGCGTTTGCAACATCGCGACACCATTCACTCTATACCTCTATATAGTGTATACTGTAGTAACAGTAACACTATAAAAATACGTAACGGTCAAAGGGAAGCAACTCGCGTAACTTTATCTCTATAGTTAGTATACCATTACACTCCAACCCTTCTACACGGCTGGTTTCTGCTTCGATTCGCTTCAGATTTTGTACACGTATTGGCAGGCGTCTGCTCAACATTCTACCCAAATTTGGGCCCGATCGAACCGTCGGTCGAGTGGCTGGCGCCGACCAACACTTTGGTACCCCAACCCCCTCGGCACCCCCAAGATCCGGCCCGATCGGACTGAAACTTTCGGCATCGCCGGACAGTCACCCAGCTAGACGGCCTACGAAATTTCAGCCGGATCCAACCGCGGGTTCAGCCGCGGCGACGAGTACAAGCTCTACGTACACTAGAGCGCCGACCGAAATAAATCAGCGGGGTCAACTCTTGCGCCGCTCGCCCCGTCCTTAATACCTTACCGATCGACACGAAACTTACGTACAATCTTGCCATACGTAATTTTGTTTAAACAAAACATCATAGGTTGACAAAAACCTTCACTGATATTTTATATGGTTTCTTGTTTTTAGTTATTTTGTAGTTATGTACATGTTTTATTTTTTTATAAAAACTTGTAAGAAAACTTTATGCAAAAAACCTGATGGGTACCATATATCTACATACATGTATAGTCTTTTGTAACTGGGACTCTGCTATGTAAGTAATAAGTATAAATAATAAAGGCTTCAAAAATTAAAAACATGTCAAAAAGTATAAAGTAAATTTGAATTTCAACTTTATTATACAAGAAAATAAAATACATTAAACAAAACAAACAATATGATATGACCAATTAAATGAAGCAAAAAAGATAAGAGAAAATAAAACAATCATAACATGATTGACAAAAACAAATAAATAACCAAGTTTATGACAATAAGAAAAATATAAAAAGTTGAGCCTTGCTAGCTCAGTCTGTAGTGCACAAGTCTACTGATCGAGGGGTCGTGGGTTCGATCCCCAGGCAGGGCATACTTTTGTGGAGATTGCTCATGAAGTAATATTTCTAAGGTCATTCTCTCTCCTACCACTGATTCTTAATCATGTATGGCAGTAGTCAGTCACTAGCAAAAAGTATGCGCCTAGTTATTGGTTGAAAGCAAAATCCAGAGATTTAGCCTTTTCAGGAACAGTGAGTAAGTGGACTGACTGACGTGATATAACCTATACAATGTGTTGCTAAACCCTACAAAACAAACAATCATTTAAAAAGTTGTAAAGTAAAATGTACAGTACACTCCAAAATTCCTAGAATGAATTCTTACTATATATAATCCCATTTACATTTAACTAAAGAAAATAAGACAATGAATTATCTGAACAAGTTCTAAAATCTTTTTGATGGATGTTGCAAGTCTAGAAGAGTAGGGAAGATACATGAAAGTGAAGATAGTTTGTTGTTGTAAACAAGGTGTTCAATCTCCAGACAGTCTGAGATAATCCTGATAATTGTATCTAAAACACAGCTACTGATTTAAAGTCCCATTATCAAAACTATTTATTGCATTTCAAAGTGAAAGTACATTGTATATAAAAACCAAAAGTAGAATTTGGATGTCAATACCTAAAACAATAGTTTTGGTCACAATAGGTTTATGAGAAAATCTTCTAATAGAAAACTTCTTCCAAATAATAATTACACTCTGAAACTAATCAGGATTATACATTTTTTAACATTTACAAAGTATGAAGAAAGTGTAAACTTATAAAAGGACACCTCATTGTTAAGTAGTCGGCACTTTGTGAAACTTTAACTTAATAAGCAAACTGTTGATGTGACACGTTTATTGTGTATATCTAACACATGTTATATTTTAATAACTTCACAATTTTCAAACATTTTTCATGTGTGTTGTAAATCACTGTAAAGTGGAATTAATTGGCTTCTGGAGTTAGCTCTTGTCCATAGTAATCTTCAATACACAAAGAACCACGACAAATGTTAGAAATTTTCTGAAGCCAGCAATCATCTACCAAATCACAGAATTCAAGGGAGAGAACTCGTAGATTTCTAGCATATACTGTAGATCTATACCGAAGCATATAGGAGTTGTCTCCCTTCTAAAAATAGAAAAAAATCTATTTTGAATAAATTACTCCATATTTATTGTTTCTAGCTAATACAGAGGTACTTAAGTATAAAAAAAATATTTGCAGACAAACATTAGTCCATAAAAGATTGAAACAAGATTGTCCTCAGGACTCTGGTCCGCTCACCTGAGAATTAGATTGTCCCGAGGACTCTGGTCCGCTCACCTAAGAATTAGATTGTCCCGAGGACTCTGGTCCGCTCACCTGAGAATTAGATTGTCCTCAGGACTCTGGTCCGCTTACCTGAGAATTAGATTGTCCCGAGGACTCTGGTCCGCTTACCTGAGAATTAGATTGTCCTCAAGACTCTGGTTCGCTCACCTGAGAATTAGATTGTCCCGAGGACTCTGGTCCGCTCACCTGAGAATTAGATTGTCCCAAGGACTCTGGTCCGCTCACCTGAGAACTAGATTGTCCTCAGGACTCTGGTCCGCTTACCTGAGAATTAGATTGTCCCGAGGACTCTGGTCCGCTCACCTGAGAATTAGATTGTCCCGAGGACTCTGGTCCGCTCACCTGAGGACTCTGGTCCGCTCACCTGAGAACAAGATTGTCCTGAGAACTAGATTATCCTGAGGACTCTTGTCCGCTCACCTAAGGACTCTGGTCCGCTCACCTAAGGACTCTGGTCCACTCACCTGAGAACTAGATTGTCCTGAGGACTCTGGTCCGCTCACCTGAGGACTCTGGTCCACTCACCTGAGAACAAGATTGTTCTGAGGACTCTGGTCCGCTCACCTGAGGACTCTGGTCCGCTCACCTGAGGACTCTGGTCCACTCACCTGAGGACTCTGGTCCGCTCACCTGAGAACAAGATTATCCTGAGGACTCTGGTCCACTCACCTGAGGACTCTGGTCCACTCACCTGAGGACTCTGGTCCGCTCACCTGAGGACTCTGGTCCGCTCACCTGAGGACTCTGGTCCGCTCACCTGAGGACTCTGGTCCGCTCACCTGAGGACTCTGGTCCACTCACCTGAGAACAAGATTGTCCTGAGGACTCTGGTCCGCTCACCTGAGGACTCTGGTCCGCTCACCTGAGGACTCTGGTCCACTCACCTGAGGACTCTGGTCCTCTCACCTGAGGACTCTGGTCCGCTCACCTGAGGACTCTGGTCCGCTCACCTGAGGACTCTGGTCCGCTCACCTGAGAACTAGATTGTCCTGAGGACTCTGGTCTGCTCACCTGAGAACAAGATTGTTCCGAGGACTCTGGTCCGCTCACCTAAGAAATAGATTGTCCTGAGGACTCTGGTCCGCTCACCTGAGGACTCTGGTCTGCTCACCTGAGAACTAGATTGTCCTGAGGACTCTGGTCTGCTCACCTGAGAACAAGATTGTCCTGAGGACTCTGGTCCGCTCACCTAAGAACTAGATTGTCCTGAGGACTCTGTTGACTCACCTGAGAACAAGATTGTCCTGAGGACTCTGTTGACTCACTCGAGAACTAGATTGTCCTGAGGACTCTGGTCCGCTCACCTGAGAACTAGATTGTCCTGAGGACTCTGGTCTGCTCACCTGAGAACAAGATTGTCCTGAGGACTCTGGTCCGCTCACCTGAGAACAAGATTGTTCTGAGGAGTCTGGTCCGCTCACCTGAGAACTAGATTGTCCTGAGGACTCTATTCCGCTCACGGAAAACTAGATTGTTCTGAGGACTCTGGTCCACTCACCTGAGAACTAGATTGTCCTGAGGACTCTGGTCTGCTCACCTGAGAACAAGATTGTTCTGAGAACTCTGGTCTGCTCACCTAAGAACTAGATTGTCCTGAGGACTCTGGTCTGCTCACCTGAGAACAAGATTGTTCCGAGGACTCTGGTCTGCTCACCTGAGAACAAGATTGTCCTGAGGACTAGATTGTCCTGAGGACTCTGGTCCGCTCACCTGAGAACTAGATTATCCTGAGGACTCTGGTCCGCTCACCTGAGGACTCTGGTCTGCTTACCTGAGGAATCTGGTCTGCTCACCTGAGGACTCTGGTCTGCTCACCTGAGGACTCTGGTCCGCTCACCTGAGGACTCTGGTCCGCTCACCTGAGAACAAGATTGTCCTGAGAACTAGATTATCCTGAGGACTCTTGTCCGCTCACCTGCGGACTCTGGTCTGCTTACCTGAGGAATCTGGTCTGCTCACCTGAGGACTCTGGTCTGCTCACCTGAGGACTCTGGTCCGCTCACCTGAGGACTCTGGTCCGCTCACCTGAGAACAAGATTGTCCTGAGAACTAGATTATCCTGAGGACTCTGGTCCGCTCACCTGAGGACTCTGGTCCACTCACCTGAGAACTAGATTGTCCTGAGGACTCTGGTCAGCTCACGGAAAACTAGATTGTCCTGAGGACTCTGGTCCGCTCACCTGAGAACTAGATTGTCCTGAGGACTCTGGTCCGCTCACCTGAGAACTAGATTGTCCTGAGGACTCTGGTCCGCTCACCTGAGAACAAGATTGTTCCGAGGACTCTGGTCCGCTCACCTAAGAAATAGATTGTCCTGAGGACTCTGGTCCGCTCACCTGAGGACTCTGGTCTGCTCACCTGAGAACAAGATTGTCCTGAGAACTAGATTGTCCTGAGGACTCTTGTCCGCTCACCTGAGGACTCTGGTCTGCTTACCTGAGGAATCTGGTCTGCTCACCTGAGGACTCTTGTCTGCTCACCTGAGGACTCTGGTCTGCTCACCTGAGGACTCTGGTCCGCTCACCTGAGGACTCTGGTCAGCTCACCTGAGAACAAGATTGTCCTGAGAACTAGATTATCCTGAGGACTCTGGTCCGCTCACCTGAGAACTAGATTGTCCTGAGGACTCTGGTCCGCTCACATGAGGACTCTGGTCTGCTCACCTGAGAACTAGATTGTCCTGAGGACTCTGGTCCGCTCACCTGAGGACTCTGGTCCGCTCACCTGAGAACTAGATTGTCCTGAGGACTCTGGTCCGCTCACGGAAAACTAGATTGTCCTGAGGACTCTGGTCCGCTCACCTGAGAACAAGATTGTCCTGAGGACTCTGGTCCGCTCACCTGAGAACAAGATTGTCCTGAGGACTCTGTTGACTCACTCGAGAACTAGATTGTCCTGAGGACTCTGGTCCGCTCACCTGAGAACTAGATTGTCCTGAGGACTCTGCTCCGCTCATCTGAGAACTAGATTGTCCTGAGGACTCTGCTCCGCTCACCTGAGAACTAGATTGTCCTGAGGACTCTGCTCCGCTCACCTGAGAACTAGATTGTCCTGAGGACTCTGCTCCGCTCATCTGAGAACTAGATTGTCCTGAGGACTCTGCTCCGCTCACCTGAGAACTAGATTGTCCTGAGGACTCTGCTCCGCTCACCTGAGAACTAGATTCTATTGAGTTAAAGTTAAAAGTTAAAGCAAGGTTTTAGAAGTCTATAGTCCAACAGTATTAACCTGAACTTGACCTTTATGCAAGAATATATTAAACTCAGTATTATTATCTATTTTGTCTTCGTTTGTACATCTCACTATATCGGAAGCTTTCCGCAAAACACAGGCACTGAACAATTGAGATTTTGTTTGCATAAGAAGGAATACTTGATTTTTTTTCAAAATTGATTTATAGTCACATAAACATGTGTATAATCGTATACAGGCATACGGAAACTCGTCATTTGATGTAAGTGAAGCGTGTAATTGTTATAATTAGGTAGTTCAAGCTCAGGTTAATATTGTCGGACTATACTTTAGTATCACTATTCAGTTGACTCTTGACATGAACTTCCCCAATCATGGAGTCACACTAAATGTTATCATATGGTGCAGATTGAAGCCACAGCACACAGTGCATGAATGACTCTAATGGTACCCATTTACTCCAGGGTGAAGAGAAGCAATCACTGGTAAATTTCATGCTCAAAGAATTAGCAGTGCCCCTAGTGAGATTCAAACCTAGACCTCTCGATCCCTTTAGCATGGGTTCAACCACTGCTCTTACTAGAGGCACAATCCAAAAAAAAACCTCTAGGTCTTTCAGAATTTGAGAAAAATATTTTTAACATTTCCATATATAACTCTATGTAAAACTTTTGACACCAGGGGTGGGGCTAATTTTGACACCAGGGGCATAGTTTGAACTATCTTCGTAGAGATTCTTATGTTTTTAGCTTGCAAAATCAATTACACTACAAACATATTCTAATTCAAAGACTGAAGTAACAGTTATAATAGATAAATATACCTTATTACTGACATCTTTGTGTTCTGAAAAGGTAAAAAAAGTTACTTAAATACTTGCTATCCAGGTACATTTGATTGTAATAGAGCTCATAATGAAGAACAATGTTCTTGAAGTTAAATGAACCACAGGGGCGGATCCAGGATTTTTTCTAGGGGGGTCCAAACTTTTCTAGGAGGGGTCTGAACCTCGAACCACAATATACACATTTTGCTAAAAAAATGCAACATATTGATAATAAAAACTACATTACCATTAAATCTATGTTAAGCACTGAGAAAAATTGCTTCATGCTATTTAAAAATGACTTATGGACAAGAAATACACTGATGGACAGGTACATTTTCCAAATTCTAGGGGGGGGGGTCCGGACTCCCCTGACCCCCCGCTGGATCCGCCTATGAACCATATGCCCCATAGACATATAAACAGACATCTAGGTCTATAGTATCACCAATGGAACATAAGGGTTTTCACTTTTCAATATTTATTTTTCTCTCATGTCACAGCAGTCAGACATCTTACCCACTCATTTCTGAACTCATGATTTAAGCATACTATAAACAGCAGATGATAATACCCCTACTTGATACGGAGGTATACTGGTAAATGACCATAAGGTTAGAAAATAACCCATAACCAAATTTTCAACTAATCTTTGTAGGTCCTGTCTGAAAATTAAACCCATGGTTTATAGTTAGATAGCTTACTTATTAAGCTAACATGGGTAATATTTATAGAAATAAGCTTTAAGTATCAAATCTGACAGTCTGTGTTTTAAAAAAAAGTTAGAGTTCGGTTTAAAGTCTGCTTCCATCTACATGTTCAGCCGACTTTACAATCTTGTACAATAACTCCTGGTCACTGAAATCACCCTCAGGCAGGCAATCCCTCACAATACCCATTTACACCTGGGTGGAGTGGAACAATTGTAGGTTAATTTCTTGCTCAAGGAAATTAGCAGTGCCACTAGTAGGGATCGAACCCAGGACCTCTCGTTCCCTAAGCGCAAGTCCTACCACTGGACCACTGCTCCTACATATGTTTCTGTCAGTTAGATGGTCAGTCTGCCTGTGTGTGCATTTGTCTGTCGGCTCAGTTTTAACAAAATATGAATAATATATAAACAGAAATAATGGTGAACAAAGTATTAAAATACTAAACCTGGTATTATTGGTAGAAATGGTTCTTCTGTAATTTGTTTTAATCCTCGTAAATGAGCTTCTTCTAACTCACAACAATTCTTTATTAAAACACTTATTGAAACATTTGTTATTACTGAAATATATTACAACTTTTGATATTATTGTTACATATTAAAACATAACTTCAATTTTATATTTCAAATTATTATATTAAAACCTTTTACCAGGAATTTGGTTACTTTAAGTGACCAATCCATGTTACCAATAATTTCTACAAACTAGATTTTACCTGTACTTAGTTATACTTCATGCTGACAACTTTAACATTTACAATCAATTTTGAATCTTATCTCCCTGAGAGTTTAAAGGCCGGACTTCATTTCTTCAATTTACTGGGTGGTTAGCAATTAAGCCGTTAAGGAGAAATGGGGAGGGATTAACCTATGTAATAAGAGGTCACCAATGGCTAGATTCTATATGATTGTAAACAAATTCTAGCAAAACTTACTACTTGAAAGTACCATTTCTAGGTAACAGTGAAAACTAAAAATTTTGAATAGTATTGAAAATGTGTCAAAGAACCAGTATGACAAAATTCATTAAAATCTGATCAGTAAATTAGTTACAGTTCAAGATTTTCTATCTCTGGTTTAACATGTTCACTGCTCAGAGTGTCAGAGGGAAGTGGCCATTTTTTCAAGATTCTCTTTCTTTTATAAGCCCGGCCTTTAACTCATCACAATAGTCTATCTAACTTGGAACCTTCAAACTAGAAATCCTATCCTCTACCAATCTGATTAAAACCCGATCTAAATTTTTCCGCTCGCATACTCGCTAATTTAGATCTGGCCTTTTTCAAACGAAGGTCACGTTCAGGCGACCTTTTCTCATCATAATATTCATGACGAAATTGTTATGATGCGTAACTTGTTTACATCGTCTATGTCACGCAATTTGAAATGAGCCACCCAATCGCAGACTGTGACTAATACCTCTGTTAAATTAGCATGCAAAACTTGGTCTAAAAATAGAAATTACGAAATCAAAATGTGATTAATAGTGTTTATATAGATGAAAGCTACGCATTGATTGGTCGAAACAAAGTTCATCTCGACGTGACCTTCCACGGAGAAAGTAGAGATCCTGTACGACAATACTCTACAGGATATCTGTTTACGGAGATTGACCCTCTACCATTGCACTGCAGTTATGACTTACATCTATTTTAATCAATACACCAAATTTCATAAGATGTAGAATTTATCTGATTCATTTAAATTAAAGTTGTCATGAATATCAACATTTGATTAATGATTAAAAATGAAGTACAGTAGGACTGTAAAATATTTTTAAAAAAATCAAAATAATCATCATACTCACATAAATTCCAACTAATATCAACAAAAGTTAAATGTGTAAGATTAGTTGCTATAGAAATAATGCCTTCATCTGAGATGATCTCTTTATCCATTTCAAATCCATTTTGTACAGTAATTTCAGTTAGACCTTTACACGTCTCTGCTAGAAGTTTCAGACCAACATCTGATACTTGACATTTACTTAGTAGCAATCTCTGCAATATATAATGTTAGATGTTCTCATAATGCCCTTTAATAACTAGAAGTCAGTATGGGGAATCACGTGACATATATGGTTCCTAACACGGCAAAATTGACGACCAGATCAACAAGTTAAGATGAAAAACACAAGGTAAATGACATTTATACGTAACCGATTTTTATCAGACCTAGTGCAGTCTAAGCAGCACACAATTTTCTTTCTAGCGGTAGTTCTCCCAACTTCTCAACGTTTCTAGTTAACTAGATTACCTCGAGGTTTTGAACTAATCGAGAGATTTTTTGAAGAACTTCGAAGTAATCTAGAATACACGAACCGTTGTTGGGTTGGGAGAACTACCGCTAGAAAGAGAATTGTGTACTGCTTAGACTGCACTAGGTCTGATAAAAATCGGTTACGTATAAATGTCATCTGCCTTGTGTTTTTCATCTAAACTTGTTGTCATTTTTGCCGTGTAAGGAACCGTATGTGTCACGTGATTCCCCACATTGGAAGTACTTATTCAATAAATATCATAAATTCTTGTAAAACATATATTCATTAATTGACATTGGTAAATCAATTTGCATGAATGAAATCATTTAAGAAAGAACATGATATCTGCAAAGGGGCCCTTTTCTAAAACAAATCTTCTGCACAAAAACAGCTTTTGGTATTCCCTTAGGGTGTAAGTTTCTAAACAGCAACACACTTTAGTTTCTCCAAGGGTGTTGTTCAAGAGATGTTGTACTGTATACATGTATATGAAAAACTGACATAATGTTTTATGAATGTGTGTTGTTATCTCCCCTTGATAGCCGTTCTGACATTTTGTAACAATAGTGCTACTTAGCACTCATAGTGATTTTTTTTGCAAGAGTTTGATTTACACTTTTATAAGCAGAATACATTCAGAAAAACTCTCATATTTGCAGAGGTAGCATATTACTTTTGCTAGATTGCAACAAAGCTATTGCATAAAACTTAAACCAAAATTAACAAAAAACCCAACAAAACATTTTTTAATAGGAAGCTAGAAACAATTTCCAAAGTTACCTTAAGGTTATTGCAGTTTCTACATATTTCATTGATACCATTCTCAGTGGTTTCTTCACACCAAGATAAATCAAGACTTGTCAACTGTATAAAAAAAGGTTTGGTGCTAAAGTTGTAATATGCCATATCTAATCATAAGTTTATATAACAAGTAAATCTGTGAGCTAATGCTCACTAGTGATACCCCCGCCAAAATCTAAAAATATGCGACAAACAGGAAGTAGATGAGCAAGGAGCATGAAATCGCTTTACACCACATGGGACTATGGGATGAAGCAATATGCAAAGTATTAAGCTGCTGCATGTTATAGTTGCTGAGAAAACTGTGACGGAAATTTTGTAACGGACGGACGCACGGACAAGGGTAAAACAGTATACCCCCCTCTTCTTCGAAGCGGGGGTATAATTATGATATGTACATTGTATTAATATAGGAATCATGTGAAAAGAATTAATTGTAGGGAAATATAATTTATTACACAAGAGATCTAAGTCTGTACACTTTGTAAAATAATGGGTCTAGATATCTTAGTCAGTACACTCAGTATTGGCTAAAATTATGAATCTAGTGATCTAAGTCTAAAATGTTTACAGGATCGATGTGAGAGTCATTTCTACCATGTTTCAAAAATCAATTGATGAGCCATGTCAACCATGTGAATAGGATCAATGGGAGAGCCATCTCTTCCATGTTTACAGGATCAATGGGAGAGCCATCTCTACCATGTTTCCAGGATCAATGGGTAAGCAATCTCAACCATGTTTCCAGGATCAATGGGAGAGCCATCTCTTCCATGTTTCCAGGATCAATGGGAGAGCCATCTCTACCATGTTTCCAGGATCAATGGGAGAGTCATGACAACAATGTTTCCAGGATCAATGGGAGAGCCATCTCTTCCATGTTTCCAGGATCAATGGGAGAGTCATATCTTCCATGTTTCCAGGATCAATGGGAGAGTCATCTCTACCATGTTTCCAGGATCAATGGGAGAGCCATCTCTACCATGTTTCCAGGATCAATGGGAGAGTCATGACAACAATGTTTCCAGGATCAATGGGAGAGCCATCTCTTCCATGTTTCCAGGATCAATGGGAGAGCCATCTCTTCCATGTTTTCAGGATCAATGGGAGAGTCATCTCTACCATGTTTCCAGGATCAATGGGAGAGCCATCGCTACCATGTTTCCAGGATAAATGGGAGAGCCATCTCTTCCATGTTTCCAGGATCAATGGGAGAGCCATCTCTACCATGTTTCCAGGATCAATGGGAGAGCCATCTCTTTCATGTTTACAGGATCAATGGGAGAGTCATCTCTACCATGTTTCCAGGATCAATGGGAGAGCCATCGCTACCATGTTTCCAGGATAAATGGGAGAGCCATCTCTTCCATGTTTCCAGGATCAATGGGAGAGCCATCTCTACCATGTTTCCAGGATCAATGGGAGAGCCATCTCTACCATGTTTCCAGGATCAATGGAGGAGCCATCTCTACCATGTTTCCAGGATCAATGGGAGAGCCATCTCTTTCATGTTTACAGGATCAATGGGACTGCCATCTCTACCATGTTTCCAGGATCAATGGGAGAGCCATCTATTCCATGTTTACAGGATCAATGGGAGAGTCATCTCTACCATGTTTCCAGGATCAATGGGTAAGCAATCTCAACCATGTTTCCAGGATCAATGGGTAAGCAATCTCAACCATGTTTCCAGGATCAATGGGAGAGCCATCTCTTCCATGTTTCCAGGATCAATGGGAGAGTCATCTCTACCATGTTTCCAGGATCAATGGGAGAGCCATCTCTACCATGTTTCCAGGATAAATTGGAGAGCCATCTCTTCCATGTTTCCAGGATCAATGGGAGAGCCATCTCTACCATGTTTCCAGGATCAATGGGAGAGCCATCTCTACCATGTTTCCAGGATCAATGGAAGAGCCATCTCTACCATGTTTCCAGGATCAATGGGAGAGCCATCTCTTCCATGTTTCCAGGATCAATGGGAGAGCCATCTCTACCATGTTTACAGGATCAATGGGAGAGCCATCTCTTCCATGTTTCCAGGATCGATGGGAGAGCCATCTCTTCCATGTTTCCAGGATCAATGGGAGAGCCATCTCTGCCATGTTTCCAGGATCAATGGGAGAGCCATGTCTACCATGTTTCCAGGATCAATGGGAGAGTCATGACTACCATGTTTCCAGGATCAACGGGAGAGCCATGTCTACCATGTTTCAAGGATCAATGGGAGAGTCATGATTACAATGTTTCCAGGATCAATGGGAGAGCCATCTCTTCCATGTTTCCAGGATCAATGGGAGAGCAATGTCTACCATGTTTCCAGGATCAATGGGAGAGCCATGTCTACCATGTTTCCAGGATCAATGGGAGAGCCATGTCTACCATGTTCACAGGATCAATGGGAGAGCCATCTCTCCCATGTTTCAAGGATCAATGGGAGAGTCATGATTACAATGTTTCCAGGATCAATGGGAGAGCCATCTCTTCCATGTTTCCATGATCAATGGGAGAGCAATGTCTACCATGTTTCCAGGATCAATGGGAGAGCCATGTCTACCATGTTTACAGGATCAATGGGAGAGCCATCTCTTCCATGTCTCCAGGATCAATGGGAGAGTCATGACAACAATGTTTCCAGGATCAATGGGAGAGCCATGTCTACCATGTTCACAGGATCAATGGGAGAGCAATGTCTTCCTTGCTTACAGGATCAAAAATACTTACTGAATCCTTCATTTGTTCTGAGATCAAGGTCAAAATCTTGTCAGTGATTTGAATACTTTCAGCAAGATTCAAATGCTGTAAATGCTTATTCTTTAAAAAAGGAAGCAGACTAACTTCACTAAAGAATTTCATACCTGAAAATGATGCATGAATGTCATTTTTAGATTCATACCACTGACCATTTTGATCATTTTGCAAGCACAAAAACTAGTTTGAATACATGTAAGAAAAGAAAGAAAAAAAAAACTTACACAGCATTATTTGATGAATTAGTATCGGATTTTGTAAAACTAATCTAATGCAAATTATAAAACAATAATTTTTGTAAAATAAATTGTACACATAAATATATTGAATAAAAGCCAGAATAAAATTATGTAGAGTTTCTTTTAAAACAGTTAAAACATAAAATGTCTGCTTCTTACTCACAGTTTCAATAGAACATAGACATCACAGATCTTATGATGAACATTTATATTAAACAAAACAAATACCTCGTAAATTCACACTTTGTAACTTCTGACAATTCTGAGCAAGGGAAGTAACTCCTTCATTATCTAGACGGACACATTCTTCTAAATCAATTTCTCTTAGATTTCTCATATTACATACAATAGACTGAAATATATAGGTTGTTATGACAGCTACAATGAGTTTCCTGATTAAAATATGGAAATAGTTTCCGGTTTAAACAGAAAAAAGCTTCCCAATCAAAACATTGAATCCGATTCCCAATCTTCCCAATCAAAACATTGAATCAGATTCCCAATTAAAACATAGAATCAGATTCACAATTTAAACATAAAATCAGATTCCCAATTTAAACATAAAATCTGATCCCAATCAAAACATAGAATCAGATTCCCTATTAAAACATAGAATCAGATTCACAATCAAAACATAGAATCAGATTCCCGATTAAAACATAGAATCAGATTCACAATTAAAACATAGAATCAGATTTACAATTAAAACAAAGAATCAGATTCCCAATTTAAACATAGAATCAGATTCCCAATTAAAACATAGAATCAGATTCCCAATTGAAAGATAGAATCAGATTCCCAATTAAACATAGAATCAGATTCCCAATTAAAACATAGAATCAGATTCCCAATATAAACATAAAATCAGATTCCCAATTAAACATAGAATCAGATTCCGAATTAAACATAGAATCAGATTCCCAATTTAGACATAAAATCAGATTCCCAATTAAAACATAGAATCAGATTCCCAATTAAACATAGAATCAGATTCCCAATTAAAACATAGAATCAGATTCCCAATTAAACATAGAATCAGATTCACAATCAAAACATAAAAAAAGCTTCCAAATTAAGCAGTAAAAACAGCTTAAAAAAGAAACAGCTTCCCAATTAAAACATAGAAACAGTTTCCCAATTAAAATTTAGAAACAGTTTCCCAATTAAAATTTAGAAACAGTTTCCCAATTAAAATTTAGAAACAGTTTCCAAATTAAAATAAAGAAACAGTTTTCAAATTTAATTATATAGAAACAGTTTCCAAATTCAAATATGTAAGGGTTTCCCTATCAAAATTTAGAAACAGTTTCCCAATTAAACTATAAACAGTTTCCCAATTAAAACATAGAAACAGGTTCCCAATTAAAATTTAGAAACAGTTTCCCAATTAAAATTTAGAAACAGTTTCCAAATTAAAATAAAGAAACAGTTTCGAAATTTAATTATATAGAAACAGTTTCCAAATTCAAATATGTAAGAGTTTCCCTATCAAAATTTAGAAACAGTTTCCCAATTAAAACATAGAACCAGTTTCCCAATTAAACTATAAACAGTTTCCCAATTAAACTATAAACAGTTTCCCAATTAAACTATAAACAGTTTCCCAATTAAAACAAAGAAACAGTTTCCCAATAAAACCATACTCTTTATTTTCATTGAACTTCATAAATTACTCAAAGTTTTTGTTGTATGTAAAAAATGTGTCATTTAATTTATTCCCATAACTACATCAAACAACTTTTCCAAGAATAAATTTAATTTTGTTTTGCTCATAAATGAAATAGTATTTGATAAATATATTCTACAATTTTTTATCAATAGCTAACATATCAAACCTGTTATTGCCAAATATATAGATGTATACTTAGAAAAGTTGTTATGTGTATTTTATAAATTCTATCCGCCAGATAAAAAATAATATAACCAACTCAGACATATAGTCTGTAATATACAGTAAAGTAATATACAAAATCTTACTGGAAAATATTCACGAGTTAAACCTTTCCATGTCATGGTGAACTTCTGTAATGATGTGTTCACATCTAGAAATTTCTTCAAACAAAGCTGATCCAATTTTATGTTCACATATTTGATACCTTTTATTTCCAAGCTTAAAATATTAGGTTTGTAACGGAGAATATCACGTTTACAATGAAAAGTATCAAAACATTGTATGTGTTCAAGAATGTTTGAACATCTGTCTAACTCAGAATGGTATTTTTTAATGTTTCTATGAGTGATAATATTTGAACAATCCTCTAACTTTGAACTGTCTGTCACATTATTGAAGGACATACTATCAGATGTTTGCAAATTGTTTTTTAATGAAGCTGAGTTCAGTTTATTATCTTCAGACTTAACATGGCCATTCTCTATTAATTCCCTACTTTCTAACTTAGGTTGACATTCAGTCAAGTCAGTATTAATATTTATGACATATAAAGATTTCATAGTGATTGATTCTACTGATGATTTTTCAGAATGAGATTCACCAATGTTGTGAATGGATAATTTTTCAGAGTGAGGTTCACCAATGTTGTCTGTGGATGATTTTTCAGAGTGAGGTTCACCAATGTTGTCTGTGGATGATTTTTCAGAGTGAGGTTCACCAATGTTGTCTGTGGATGATTTTTCAGAGTGAGGTTCACCAATGTTGTCTGTGGATGATTTTTCAGAGTGAGGTTCACCAATGTTGTCTGTGGATGATTTTTCAGAGTGAGGTTCACCAATGTTGTCTGTGGATGATTTTTCAGAGTGAGGTTCACCAATGTTGTCTGTGAATGATTTTTCAGAGTGAGGTTCACCAATGCTGTCTGTGGATAATTTTTCAGAGTGAGGTTCACCAATGTTGTCTGTGAATGATTTTTCAGAGTGAGGTTCACCAATGTTGTCTGTGGATAATTTTTCAGAGTGAGGTTCATCAATGTTGCCTATGGATAATTTTTCAGAGTGAGGTTCACCAATGTTGTCTGTGGATAATTTTTCAGAGTGAGGTTCATCCATTTTGTAAATGGATGATTTTTCAGAATGAGATTCATCAATGTTGTGAATGGATGATTTTTCAGAGTTAGGTTCACCCATGTTGTCTGTGGATGATTTTTCAAAGTGAGATTCAACCATGTTGGCAAAGGAAATTTCTTCATTAATGTTGATTGGATTCTTGAGTTCTTCCATATAAACACGTTTAATAGATTTATATTCTGTGAGGAGTGTTTCAAGGCTTTTATCAGAGACTAAATCATCAGCTAGTACAATATCTATGATTGAAACCAATGAATAACCAGCAAGATACAATAAAGCAATACAGTTACACTGAAATACAAAATGTAAGAGAAATTGTAAAAGTTTAGTTATTAATATATCTAGTCATATTATATTAAGTATATTAAATAAGTCATGAGAATAAAACAATATGATATATACAATATATTTACACAATATAACCAAAACAGATAAATTATGCTTTTTTGAATAACTTAAATTAGACTTTTCCATATAATTGTTTATTTGTTAAGATTACTAGGTGCTATGACCTTTTTGTGTTGATGCGCCGTAAAACCCAAACAAACAATGTGCTGCAAAAAGCATTTTTTGTCAAATGTTATTTGTGTCATTTACTTTATTGTGAAACATTTTTTTTTCATCATTTATCAAATAATTCATGTGGTCATCTGCCAAGCCATAAGACAAAATTTAGTATCAATGACAATGACAATAAAATGCCAAAATAATATTGTCACTGTCACTCAAATAACATCATGTAATAAATTTGATGTTGTCACTCAAATAACATCATGTAATATAATGTAATGTAATATTGTCACTCAAATAACATCATGTAATAAATTTGACATTGTTACTCAAATAACATCATGTAATATAATGTAATGTAATATTGTCACTCAAATAACATCATGTAATAAATTTGACATTGTTACTCAAATAACATCATGTAATATAATGTAATGTAATATTGTCACTCAAATAACATCATGTAATAAATTTGACATTGTCACTCAAATAACAGCATGCTATGTATTGTGATGTTGGCGCTCAAATAACATTGAGTTATGTTTTTTGACAATTTCATTTAAATAACATCATATTATGTTTTGTAATGTTGTCACTCAAATAACATTTTGTAATGTAATGTGATGTTACAACAGGCTTTTCAAAATAATTTTAATTGTTGAAATATTACAAAACTAAACATAGTGTTTACAATGTTAACTTTAACAACAAATGGTCATACGTATTAACCTACCAAAACAGAAAGTCTAGAGCAACAATACATAAATAAATGTACTTACACTAGTGTTGGAAATATCAATATATTTTAAACTAGGTCCACATAATGAAACCATATGCACAACAACATTATTACTTAATTGTCTACAACCATTTAATGATATATTTGTCAATTTACTCATGTACATTCCTTCATACTTCTACAAACATAATACATATTTAGCAGTCAATATTAAGGATAAAAGTGAGCCATCACAGACCTGATCATATGCACATAACAGTCAATATTAAGGATAAAAGTGAGCCATCACAGACCTGATCATATGCACATAACAGTCAATATTAAGGATAAAAGTGAGCCATCACAGACCTGGTCATATGCACATAACAGTCAATATTAAGGATAAAAGTCAGCCATCACAGACCTGGTCATATGGACATAACAGTCAATATTAAGGATAAAAGTGAGCCATCACAGACCTGGTCATATGCACATAACAGTCAATATTAAGGATAAAAGTGAGCCATCACAGACCTGGTCATATGCACATAACAGTCAATATTAAGGATAAAAGTGAGCCATCACAGACCTGATCATATGGACATAACAGTCAATATTAATAGAATAGTTCACTAACAACTTGACATAGGAAATTGTTATCTGCAACAGAACATTTCATGTTATCATACAATATTCATGTTATCATACAATATTCATGTTATCATACAATATTCATGTTATCATACAATATTCATTATGTAAATTAAGCGAAATAATATCAATATAAACAAAAACTTACATTAGGCAATATTTCTATAGTGTATTGAATTTCCTTATCCAATAAAAACACATCATCAGTGATACTCCTAGATGATACATGAAGAGTTGACAGATTTAAAGCATTCTTTAAAACTGACTGTAAATAAGATTAGTCAGCTGTTAAAATAAGACTTAATCATAAATTGTTATTTGAACAAACATTGATTTGTTCCATTTAAAAGATGCTTGTTTACTTATTTGTTTCTTACATTTATAAGTACCTGCCAGCTTTAGTAATTATGTAAAAAAATGAATAATTTACATTTTACAGCAAAGGCAAGATCATGAGAAATTTAAAATATAAGTCACAAAAAGCGAGCTTAAATCATGACACTGTTACTAACCAAGTAGGTTTGTATAGGTAAAGCCACAATTTTTAAAGTAGTAAATTAATTTGCACTAAAGTGTCACTATCGGAGCACAAACTACTAGAAAATTTGATATTTAAGTTAAATTTGTAAACATGCAGTATTATATACCAGAAAGATATCATATACAGTGATACAAATAATAGTTGAAGAAACAGTAGTTAAATAATAAGCCAACAAGATTAACATTAAATAAATATATGAACATGTAGAGCCTTTCAAATTGTAAATTTCAGCATAATTATCTACCAAAAATGAGACAACAGACGTATAGAACATTCAAACAAAAATATTTAATAGTTTCATTTCAAGACTCTACTGTAATAAAAAGTTAGCATTCTGATCTTGCTTCAAACATAAAAAACAAGTCATTTTTACATTCAAGACTTTTTTAATGTTTGAAATAACTGGATACAACTAAACCTCACAAAAACTAATCAGATAAACTGCAGCAGAAAGAAAGAATGAAGTTAAATGAGTCATTTTTTGAGAATTTATCAAAGTGTCAAAGATATCATCTTGTGAGGTTGAATATGTTACAAATATAGTTTGTTCACAACAACCTTGTATAAGAATGATAGCTTAGATATCAAATAAAAAAATCTACCAGGTTGTAGAGATCATTAATTAAAAAGTTTCAAAATAATCAATATACTAGCAAGAAATCCATATAAATTAAATGTATACAAAAGATAATTACATGAATGACGTCATCTGTGACATTGTTAGACTCCAAGATCAATGTTGTCAATGGTATTTTCATTAATCCAATAAAAGTAAAAACTTCAGGATGTATCAAATGTGGAAGTTGTGTAAGATTTAACATTTGTACATGACAACATCTGAAAATTATATTTATAAAGTTTAACTTTTGTACATGACAACATCTGAAAATTATATTTATAAAGTTTAACTTTTGTACATGACAACATCTGAAAATTATATTTATAAAGTTTAACTTTTGTACATGACAACATCTGAAAATCATATTTATAAAGTTTAACTTTTGTACATGACAACATCTGAAAATTATATTTATAAAGTTTAACTTTTGTACATGACAACATCTGAAAATCATATTTATAAAGTTTAACTTTTGTACATGACAACATCTGAAAATTATATTTTATAAAGTTCAACTTTTGTACATGACAACATCTGAAAATTATATTTATAAAGTTCAACTTTTATACACGACAACATCTGAAAATTATATTTTATAAAGTTTAACTTTTGTACATGACAACATCTGAAAATTATATTTGTAAAGTTCATCTTTTGTACATGACAACATCTGAAAATTATATTTATAAAGTTTAACTTTTGTACATGACAACATCTGAAAATTATATTTTATAAAGTTTAACTTTTGTACATGACAACATCTGAAAATTATATTTGTAAAGTTTAACTTTTGTACATGACAACATCTGAAAATTATATTTATAAAGTTTAACTTTTGTACATGACAACATCTGAAATTATACATGTAAAGTTTAACTTTTGTACATGACAACATCTGAAAATTATATTTATAAAGTTTAACTTTTGTACATGACAACATCTGAAATTATACATGTAAAGTTTAACTTTTGTACATGACAACATCTGAAAATTATATTTATAAAGTTTAACTTTTGTACATGGCAATATCTGAAAATCATATTCATAAATTTCATCTTTTGTACATGACAACATCTGAAATTATACATGTAAAGTTTAACTTTTGTACATGACAACATCTGAAAATTTTACATGTAAAGTTTAACTTTTGTACAATGTTGTCAATGGTATTTTCATTAATCCAATAAAAGCAAAAACTTCAGGATGTATCAAATGTGGAAGTTGTGTAAGATTTAACTTTTGTGCATGACAACATCTGAAAGTTATATTTATAAAGTTTAACTTTTGCACATGGCAACATCTTAAACTTTAACATGTAAAGTTGAACTTTTGTACATGACAACATCTGAAAATTATATTTGTAAAGAAACAGTAACAACATTCATTGTCTAAGTTTAAAGCTATTTCACACATACTATATCTTTACAGTTCTTAACTTTGGTCAATTTGCTATATTGGTATCTATCTGAGATCTACCTGTTGAGTTTTTTTATCCAATTTGCTCAGCTGTCAAATCATTACAGAACAAACCTTTATTCCTCAAATCATTATACATGAGTAATTATATGTACAGTTTGTAAACAAAAATAGAAGAAAAGAAAAAATACCCTTGCAAATATGCTTTAACACTTTTGTGAAGTGAAAACAATCACAGGTGAATTTTTCCCCAGGGAAATTAGTAGTGACCCTGGAAGGGGTTTAAACCTACACTCTTTTCTGTATTACTTGAAACAACATTAGGTTGAAATAAACTATCCACAGTAACTTTCCCCTTCATTGAATAAATATCTACTAAAACCACAAGTTTTGTCTGTCAGGGAGATAAATTTTCTAAAACGCTAATCACATGGTACTGCTTGCATCACTTGATTTATGTTCAAGCAACATTGAGTAAGGAGTTTGGGGTTAAAGAATGGCTCATACAAGTATTTTACTACCATCAAGGAGAATAAGGTTTTAACACAAAATGGAACCTATGATCCCAAGATACACAGTCAGACAGACCTGACAATGTTCTCATTTGATGGGCAACAAATCATTTTAAGGTGCTAGCCATCACTTTTGTTACTTATTCATGGACAAAAAAACTTGAATCCACAAGACTCATCCCACACAGTTAGTTAAAACAAAATCTACCCTATGATTGGTACATATTGTAGAGACATTACAATTCAGCTAAGTCAGAAATAAAAACTTACTTTTTCAAAACATCAACAAGTCCCATAAGTCTTAAATTCTCACAACCTTGCAAGTTAAGCTCTCGTGTATATGGTGGTGCCAAAGCCTTTAATAATTTATCAGTTAACTTGTCTGGACAATACTTTAAAATTCTATTGAGTAAATCTTCAGAGACCGCAGTAAAACAAAGAGTTTCAAACAGATGTGTCATAAATGAATTATGACCAACACCATTGTCAGTATTTCTTTCTTTATTATCAGAAGGATTCTCTTGTATCAATGTACGTAGACAAATCTCTGTAGAAATAAACTTTAAACTTGGAACTGTTGCCATATTTCTCTTCTGTTACTAGTTTATATCTGTAATGCAGAAATGAAAACATGTAAGATTTAAAAAAGAATGAATTATCATATCATCTTGTTTTGATAATCAAAGTTAACCAACAGTGGAAATAGCTTTAGAAAATAATGTGAACTGACTGTACAGTGGAGAATGATGTATTAATTTTAAAAAACTTATATTCATTTATACATGTAAGTGTAAGGTCTTGGCTTGTTATCAATTGATAACCTAAATAAACAAGAGCAGTCCACGGACAGCGTGCTCGACTAATAGGGGTATTCATGTAAATGACAGCAACAACCAATCAAAACTCATGCTGGAGTTATGCAACTTGGTATTTGACCTTCATTCCTAACCCTGTGGACTATGTGAAGTTTTAAGTGAATCCCTTCAGTAGTAGTAAAGATGAAATGTTGCACCTGAAAACTTTACCAAGGAATTTCTAAGTATATAAGGGCCATAATTTGAACTTCAATGGTAACCCTGTAAACACAAATGAAGTTTTAAGTGAATCCCTCCAGTACTTGCAAAGATATAAAAGAGACAAAAATGTTGTACTTAAAAATTATTCAAGAAGTGTTTAGCAGAAGCAAACACTGATGCTGACACACAACTGAGTTGGATAGCCCCACTATCCTCCGAATAGTCGAGCTATTAGCGAGCTCGAAGAGCATGCCCAAAAAGCATGCTTGAAAAGTGAGCAGTACGGTAATGCGAAATGTTTCTGTGCTATTAGTTTAAATGTCAATTATTAGTTTAAACATCAAATAGTAAATCCTACAACACATCAAAACATGGCTGCCACTATGAGTATGACATCATGATCAAATGTAGATTAAGGTAAATAAGCAATGAGGTGTGCAGCGGTGAAATTTAACTAAAAACTGCATTTGGTTTTTTGTACATTTAAGAGCTGTCGACGGATTTTAATAGGATTTGAAGTATTATAAAATCGTAATAAAGATTTCTGAAAGTGTATATGTGTCCTTCTACCCCTCGAAGCTTCATATAACCCCTCAGCTAACACCTCAGAGTATATGTACTCTCGGGGCAGAAGAACCTCTTTATAAGGTTAAAAATATTTATAACTAATAATATACATTTTTAAAGAAAAAAAATTATTCAGTCATAAAATAATGAGATGTTGTCAGATTTATTCTAAATGCAATGATTTACGCAGAGATCTCCCCTTAGCTTATTTAAAACGTGCTGTGATAGAACCTCGATAAGATATACACATGCATCGTCGAGTTCGTTTTGAGGCTTTGCCTTATTCATATTAAAATGTCCGAATAGACGTTATCCGAAACAGTCACATGTTCATGATACAATATCAATGTAATCTAAACGAAACGCGGTCTGTACTTCAAACATCGATAAATTGATAAACCAGTTAACAATGAATATTAAACAATTCATACCACGAGCTGACAGATGGCGTTACCAACTTTTTATACAGAATAATTAGTTTTTGATTACATTAGTGACCATCATTTGGGGCTATCTAAATCGCAAGATTCGAGAGAAAACCGCGCCCCAATACTTGAGGGAGACACGCCTCCTACATAAGAGGCGGAGTTTACAAAAACTGACGCATTCTAAGTGAACAATTGCCTATAATTCATGATTTATGTTATAATTTATTTAAAGATCGAGTTTGATATTTGTTTAATTATGAAATAATCACCTAAATATCATGGAAAAGATATAAAATGCAAACGAAATATGTTTACAAAATATCTAGAACTCCAAAATTGACGAAATGGAGAATTTGGGGCGAAATGGAGCTTTTTTTCTCCAATGATAATATTGATTTCGTTCACTGAAAATGAACATTGGCATAATATACTACACAAATATCGATAGAAATTGAAAAAATGTTTCACTTAGATGGATTGATTGCCGAATTACCACAAATTATTAAATCTAAGTCCATTTCGTACACGCGAAATGGACAACGAAATGGAGTCATAATTGTTTAATAACTATTAATCTCCAGTGACAATATTGATTTTATTTACTGAAAAGAACATTGAATTAATAAACTACACAAATATTCCCTCCTAAAAGTTGCGGATCTGCACATATATATCGTGGATTGTTAAGCTATTGTTACAAGTCGGAAGTTACAGCGCTTTGATTGCATACGTTAGTTTTCGAGACATAGTGCCGAACTGGCCAGGGTTAAATTTCGTAATAATAAAATGTTTGGCAAATGAATTGCATATTTGAGGTTAATAATGTATACAGTTGCTATATTTGAAAGCCCAACTGCCAATGTTGCGTTTCAATTATTACTTCAAACTGATTCCAAACGTATTGCCCGAGGTATAGCGAATGTAAATTCTTAGGAGCTATAGTGCGTACAAAAAAACAAAACGTGTTTTGGTAAACATTAAAATTGAGACAATTCATTTCAGGGGTAGGCAGTAATGAAAATAAAATTTGTGTAATTCATTTTAACAAAATTACCATGGTTGATAAATCACCACCACTGTAAATCATGCTTGTTATGGTAGAACGCTTTCCATTACACCAACAGTTAAGACACAAGTAAAACATATCACAATTGTTTATTTTAAAGTCATCCTGAGCATCCCTTGTCGTCGGTTAGTTCATTGAATTGTTATTATAAACAGTGTTTTGTTTTTTGTTCGAACTATAGCACAAACGAGTCCAGTTCAACTCAACCCGTGGACAACTCAACCCGTGGACAACTCAACCCGAAATTAGGACAACTCAACCCGAAATTAGGACAACTCAACCCGTGGACAACTCAACCCGAAATTAAGACAACTCAACCCGTGGACAACTCAACCTGAAATTAGGACAACTCAACCCGTGGACAACTCAACCCGAAATTAGGACAGCTCAACCCGTGGACAACTCAACCCGTGGACAACTCAACCCGAAATTAGGACAACTCAACCCGTGGACAACTCAACCCGAAATTAGGACAACTCAACCCGTGGACAACTCAACCCGTGGACAACTCAACCCGAAATTAGGACAACTCAAACCGTGGACAACTCAACCCGAAATTAGGACAACTCAACCCGTGGACAACTCAACCCGAAATTAGGACAGCTCAACCCGTGGACAATTCAACCCGTGGACATATCAACCCGAAATTAGGACAACTCAACCCGTGGACAACTCAACCCGAAATTAGGACAACTCAACCCGTGGACAATTTAACCCGTATAATATATTATGATATGATATTTAATCCAATAAGTTATTTATCATAAAAATATGTATTAACAATAAAAAGTGTCAAATGTGAAATATTCATATAATTTAAAGATTGAGTACCTGTTTAACCGATAATTGAAAATTATTTTGTAATTAATCCTCATATTGCCAATTGTCAAGGATCCGGATCCCCGGACCCACTTTGGGGCAGAGTTGTCCGCCCCTGACATTTTCCCGATGCCCTACGTAGTTAGCAACTCATTTGCATAAAAATCATACCTGCGCACTGAGATGCGACGTGGCTACAGGGCCCCAAAGTCGCCCCTCATCCTGGTGTCGCAAGATTTGCACGGGGTTTCTCGGTACCTGAACGTGGTGGGTTTGGTGTTTAAACACGTTTTTCAGGTGCCCTAGATGGTTAGCAACCTAACTGCAAAAAATCACATTCGCACACCGAGTTGCGCCATGGCAACAGAGCCGCAAATATACCGTGCAATATGGCTATATACGGCTATAGAACAGCAAAAATCGGCCGCCTCATCCTGGTGTCGCAAGGTTTGCACGCGTTTTTTGCTACCTAAATGTAGTAAGTTACTTGTTAAAACACATTTTCCCGATGCCCTACGTAGTTAGCAACCCATTTGCACAAAAATCATACCTGCGCACTGAGATGCGCAGTGGCTACAGGGCCCCAAAGTCGCCCCTCATCCTGGTGTCGCAAGATTTGCACGGGGTTTCTCGGTACCTGAACGTGGTGGGTTTGGTGTTTAAACACGTTTTTCAGGTGCCCTAGATGGTTAGCAACCTAACTGCAAAAAATCACATTCGCACACCGAGTTGCGCCATGGCAACAGAGCCGCAAAGTACACCGTGCAATATGGCTATATATGGCTATAGAACAGCAAAAATCGGCCCCTCATCCTGGTGTCGCAAGGTTTGCACGCGTTTTTTGCTACCTAAATGTAGTTAGTTACTTGTTTAAACACATTTTCCCGATGCCCTACGTAGTTAGCAACCCATTTGCACAAAAATCATACCTGCGCACTGAGATGCGCAGTGGCTACAGGGCCCCAAAGTCGCCCCTCATCCTGGTGTCGCAAGATTTGCACGGGGTTTCTCGGTACCTGAACGTGGTGGGTTTGGTGTTTAAACACGTTTTTCTGGTGCCCTAGATGGTTACCAACCTAACTGCACAAAATCACATTCGCACACCGAGTTGCGCCATGGCAACAGAGCCGCAAAGTATACCGTGCAATATGGCTATACATGTATATGGCTATAGAACAGCAAAAATCGGTCCCTCATCCAGGTGTCGCACTGTTTGCACGCGTTTGTTGCTACCTAAATGTAGTTAGTTACTTGTTTAAACACATTTTCCCGAGGCCCTACGTAGTTAGCAACCCATTTGCACAAAAGTCATACCTGCGCAGTGAGATGCGCAGTGGCTACAGGGCCCCAAAGTCGCCCCTCATCCTGGTGTCGCAAAATTTGCACGGGTTTTCTCGGTACCTGAACGTGGTGGGTTTGGTGTTTAAACACGTTTTTCAGGTGCCCTAGATGGTTAGCAACCTAACTGCAAAAATCACAGTCGCACACCGAGTTGCGCCATGGCAACAGAGCCGCAAAATATACCGTGCAATATGGCTATATAGGGCTATAGAACAGCAAAAATGGCCGACTCATCCTGGTGTCGGGAGGTTTGCACGCGTTTTTTGCTACCTTAATGTAGTTATTTACTTGTTTAAACACATTTTCCCCGATGCCCTACGTAGTTAGCAACCCATTTGCACAAAAATCATACATGCGCAGTGAGATGCGCAGTGGCTACAGGGCCCCAAAGTCGCCCCTCATCCTGGTGTCGCAAAATTTGCACGGGTTTTCTCGGTACCTGAACGTGGTGGGTTTGGTGTTTTAACACGTTTTTCAGGTGCCCTAGGTGGTTAGCAACCTAACTGCAAAAAATCACAGTCGCACACCGAGTTGCGCCATGGCAACAGAGCCGCAAAATATACCGTGCAATATGGCTATATAGGGCTATAGAACAGCAAAAATGGCCGCCTCATCCTGGTGTCGCAAGGTTTGCACGCGTTTTTTGCTACCTTAATGTAGTTAGTTACTTGTTTAAACACATTTTCCTGATGCCCTACGTAGTTAGCAACCCATTTGCACAAAAATCATACCTGCGCAGTGAGATGCGCAGTGGCTACAGGGCCCCAAAGTCGCCCCTCATCCTGGTGTCGCAAAATTTGCACGGGTTTTCTCGGTACCTGAACGTGGTGGGTTTGGTGTTTAAACACGTTTTTCAGGTGCCCTAGATGGTTAGCAACCTAACTGCAAAAATCACAGTCGCACACCGAGTTGCGCCATGGCAACAGAGCCGCAAAATATACCGTGCAATATGGCTATATAGGGCTATAGAACAGCAAAAATGGCCGACTCATCCTGGTGTCGGGAGGTTTGCACGCGTTTTTTGCTACCTTAATGTAGTTATTTACTTGTTTAAACACATTTTCCCGATGCCCTACGTAGTTAGCAACCCATTTGCACAAAAATCATACATGCGCAGTGAGATGCGCAGTGGCTACAGGGCCCCAAAGTCGCCCCTCATCCTGGTGTCGCAAAATTTGCACGGGTTTTCTCGGTACCTGAACGTGGTGGGTTTGGTGTTTTAACACGTTTTTCAGGTGCCCTAGATGGTTAGCAACCTAACTGAAAAAATCACAGTCGCACACCGAGTTGCGCCATGGCAACAGAGCCGCAAAATATACCGTGCAATATGGCTATATAGGGCTATAGAACAGCAAAAATGGCCGCCTCATCCTGGTGTCGCAAGGTTTGCACGCGTTTTTTGCTACCTTAATGTAGTTAGTTACTTGTTTAAACACATTTTCCTGATGCCCTACGTAGTTAGCAACCCATTTGCACAAAAATCATACCTGCGCAGTGAGATGCGCAGTGGCTACAGGGCCCCAAAGTCGCCCCTCATCCTGGTGTCGCAAAATTTGCACGGGTTTTCTCGGTACCTGAACGTGGTGGGTTTGGTGTTTAAACACGTTTTTCAGGTGCCCTAGATGGTTTGCAACCTAACTGCAAAAAATCACAGTCGCACACCGAGTTGCGCCATGGCAACAGAGCCGCAAAATATACCGTGCAATATGGCTATATAGGGCTATAGAACAGCAAAAATGGCCGCCTCATCCTGGTGTCGCAAGGTTTGCACGCGTTTTTTGCTACCTTAATATAGTTAGTTACTTGTTTAAACACATTTTCCCGATGCCCTACGTAGTTAGCAACCCATTTGCACAAAAATCATACCTGCGCAGTGAGATGCGCAGTGGCTACAGGGCCCCAAAATCGCCCCTCATCCTGGTGTCGCAAAATTAGCACGGGTTTTCTCGGTACCTGAACGTGGTGGGTTTGGTGTTTAAACACGTTTTTCAGGTGCCCTAGATGTTTAGCAACCTACCTGCAAAAATCACAGTCGCACACCGAGTTGCGCCATGGCAACAGAGCCGCAAAATATACCGTGCAATATGGCTATATAGGGCTATAGAACAGCAAAAATGGCCGCCTCATCCTGGTGTCGCAAGGTTTGCACGCGTTTTTTGCTACCTTAATGTAGTTAGTTACTTGTTTAAACACATTTTCCCGATGCCCTACGTAGTTAGCAACCCATTTGCACAAAAATCATACCTGCGCAGTGAGATGCGCGTGGGCTACTGTGCCCCAAAGTCGCGTCGCCTTGTAGTGTCGGGAGATTTGCACGGGGTTTCTCGGTACCTGAACGTGGTGGGTTTGGTGTTTAAACACGTTTTTCAGGTGCCCTAGATGGTTAGCAAACTAACTGCAAAAAATCACATTCGCACACCGAGTTGCGCCATGGCAACAGAGCCGCAAAGTATTTCGTGCAATATGGCTATATAGGGCTTTAGAACAGCAAAAATAGGCGTCGCCTCCTGGTGTCGGAAGGTTTGCACGCGTTTTTTGCTACCTTAATGTAGTTAGTAGCTTGTTTAAACACATTTTCTCGATGCCCTTCGTAGTTAGCAACCCATTGACACAAAAATCATACCTGCGCAGTGAGATGCGCGTGGGCTACAGAGCCCCAAATTCGCGTCGCCTTTTAGTGTCGGGAGATTTGCACGGGGTTTCTCGGTACCTGAACGTGGTGGGTTTGGTGTTTAAACACGTTTTTCAGGTGCCCTAGATGGTTAGCAACCTAACTGCAAAAAATCACATTCGCACACCGAGTTGTGCCATGGCAACAGAGCCGCAAAGTATACCGTGCAATATGGCTATATAGGGCTTTAGAACAGCAAAAATAGGCGTCGCCTCCTGGTGTTGGGAGGTTTGCACGCGTTTTTTGCTACCTTAATGTAGTTAGTTGCTTGTTTAAACACATTTTCTCGATGCCCTACGTAGTTAGCAACCCATTGACACAAAACTCATACCTGCGCAGTGAGATGCGCGTGGGCTACAGAGCCCCAAAGTCGCGTCGCCGTGTAGTGTCGGGAGATTTGCACGGGGTTTCTCGGTACCTGAACGTGGTGGGTTTGGTGTTTTAACACGTTTTTCAGGTGCCCTAGATGGTTAGCAACCTAACTGCAAAAAATCACATTCGCACAGCGAGTTGCGCCATGGCAACAGAGCCGCAAAGTATACCGTGCAATATGGCTATATAGGGCTTTAGAACAGCAAAAATAGGCGTCGCCTCCTGGTGTCGGGATGTTTGCACTCGTTTTTTGCTACCTTAATGTGGTCAGTTGCTTGTTTAAACACATTTTCTCGATGCCCTACGTAGTTAGCAACCCATTGACACAAAAATCATACCTGCGCAGTGAGATGCGCGTGGGCTACAGAGCCCCAAAGTCGCGTCGCCTTTTAGTGTCGGGAGATTTGCACGGGGTTTCTCGGTACCTGAACGTGGTGGGTTTGGTGTTTAAACACGTTTTTCAGGTGCCCTAGGAGGTTAGCAACCTAACTGCAAAACATCACATTCGCACACCGAGTTGCGCCATGGCAACAGAGCCGCAAAGTATACCGTGCAATATGGCTATATAGGGCATTGGAACA
The DNA here is from genome assembly GCA_025267735.1 of Mactra quadrangularis. NCBI lineage: Eukaryota > Metazoa > Mollusca > Bivalvia > Venerida > Mactridae > Mactra > Mactra quadrangularis. The sequence continues at coordinate 55,523 of JAMOLF010000313.1, forward strand.
GCAAAAATAGGCGTCGCCTCCTGGTGTCGGGAGGTTTGCACGCGTTTTTTGCTACCTTAATGTAGTTAGTTGCTTGTTTATACACATTTTCTCGATGCCCTACGTAGTTAGCAACCCATTGACACAAAAATCATACCTGCGCAGTGAGATGCGCGTGGGCTACAGAGCCCCAAAGTCGCGTCGCCTTGTAGTGTCGGGAGATTTGCACGGGGTTTCTCGGTACCTGAACGTGGTGGATTTGGTGTTTAAACACGTTTTTCAGGTGCCCTAGATGGTTAGCAACCTAACTGCAAAAAATCACATTCGCACACCGAGTTGCGCCATGACAACAGAGCCGCAAAGTATACCGTGCAATATGGCTATATAGGGCTTTAGAACAGCAAAAATAGGCGTCGCCTCCTGGTGTCGGGAGGTTTGCACGCGTTTTTGCGAC
>JAMOLF010000314.1:0-45231 GCA_025267735.1 Mactra quadrangularis
TATAGAACAGCAAAAATCTCCCGACACTACAAAGCGACCGCGACTTTGGGGGCTCTGTAGCCCACGCGCATCTCACTGCGCAGGTATGATTTTTGTGTCAATGGGTTGCTAACTACGTAGGGCATCGAGAAAATGTGTTTAAACAAGTAACTAACTACATTAAGGTACCAAAAAAACGCGTGCAAACCTCCCGACACCAGGAGGCGACGCCTATTTTTGCTGTTCTAAAGCCCTATATAGCCATATTGCACGGTATACTTTTGCCGGCTCTGTTGCCATGGCGCAAACTCGGTGTGCGAATGTGATTTTTTGCAGTTAGGTTTGCTAACCATCTAGGGCACCTGAAAAACGTGTTTAAACACCAAAAGCACACCACGTTCAGGTACCGAGAAACCCCGTGCAAATCTCCCGACACTACAAGGCGACGCGACTTTGGGGCTCTGTAGCCCACGCGCATCTCACTGCGCAGGTATGATTTTTGTGTCAATGGGTTGACTAACTACGTAGGGGCATCGAGAAAATGTGTTTAAACAAGCAAACTAACTACATTAAGGTAGCAAAAAACGCGTGCAAACCTCCCGACACCAGGATGGTGACGCCTATTTTTGCTGTTCTAAAAGCCCTATATAGCCATATTGCACGGTATAACTTTGCGGCTCTGTTGCCATGGCGCAACTCGGGTGTGCGAATGTGATTTTTTGCAGTTATGTTGCTAACCATACTAGGGCACCTGAAAAACGTGTTTAAACACCAAACCCACCACGTTCAGGTACCGAGAAACCCCGTGCAAATCTCCCGACACTACAAAGGCGACGCGAATTTGGGGGCTCTGTAGCCCATGCGCATCTCACTGCGCAGGTATGATTTTTTGGGTCAATGGGTTGCTAACTACGTAGGGCATCGAGAAAAATGTGTTTTATGCAAGCAACTAACTACATTAAGGTAGCAAAAAACGCGTGCAAACCTCCCGACACCAGGAGGCGACGCCTATTTTTGCTGTTCTAAAGCCCTATATAGCCATATTGCACTGTATACTTTGCGGCTCTGTTGCCATGGCGCAACTCGGTGTGCGAATGTGATTTTTTGCAGTTAGGTTGCTAACCATCTAGGGCACCTGCAAAACGTGTTTAAACACCAAACCCACCACGTTCAGGTACGGAGAAACCCCGTGCAAATCTCCCGACACTACAAGGCGACGCGACTTTGGGGCTCTGTAGCCCACGCGCATCTCACTGCGCAGGTATGATTTTTTTTGTCAATGGGGTTGCTAACTACGTAGGGCATCGAGAAAATGTGTTTAAACAAGCAACTAACTACATAAGGTAGCAAAAAACGCGTGCAAACCTCCCGACACCAGGAGGCGACGCCTATTTTTGCTGTTCTATAGCCCTATATAGCCATATTGCACGGTATAATTTGCGGCTCTGTTGCCATGGCGCAACTCGAGTGTGCGAATGTGATTTTTTGCAGTTAGGTTGCTAACCATCTAGGGCACCTGAAAACGTGTTTTTAAACACCAAACCCACCACGTTCAGGTACCGAGAAACCCCGTGCAAATCTCCCGACACTACAAGGCGACGCGACTTTGGGGCTCTGTAGCCCACGCGCATCTCACTGCGCAGGTATGATTTTTGTGTCAATGGGTTGCTAACTACGTAGGGCATCGAGAAAATGTGTTTTAAAACAAGCAACTAACTACATTAAGGTAGCAAAAGATGCGTGCAAACCTCCCGACACCAGGAGGCGACGCCTATTTTTGCTGTTCTAAAGCTCTATATAGCCATATTGCACGGTATATTTTGCGGCCTCTGTTGCCATGGCGCAACTCGGGTGTGCGAATGTGATTTTTTACAGTTAGGTTGCTAACCATCTAGGGCACCTGAAAAACGTGTTTAAACACCAAACCCACCACGTTCAGGTACCGAGAAAACCCCGTGCAAATCTCCCGACACTACAAGGCGACGCGACTTTGGGGCTCTGTAGCCCACGCGCATCTCACTGCGCAGGTATGATTTTTGTGGTCAATGGGTTGCTAACTACGTAGGGCATCGAGAAAATGTGTTTTAACAAGCAACTAACTACATTAAAGGTAGCAAAAAACGCGTGCAAACCCTCCCGACACCAGGAGGCGACGCCTATTTTTGCTGTTCTAGAGCCCTATATAGCCATATTGCAACGGTATATTTTGCGGCTCTGTTGCCATGGCGCAACTCGGTGTGCGAATGTGATTTTTTGCAGTTAGGTTGCTAATCATCTAGGGCACCTGAAAAACGTGTTTAAACACCAAACCCCACCACGTTCAGGTACCGAGAAACCCCGTGCAAATCTCCCGACACTACAAGGCGACGCGATTTTGGGGCTCTGTAGCACACGCGCATCTCACTGCGCAGGTATGATTTTTTGTGTCAATGGGTTGCTAACTACGTAGGGAATCGATAAAATGTGTTTAAACAAGCAACTAACTACATTAAGGTAGCAAAAAAACGCGTGCAAACCTCCCGACACCAGGAGGGCGACGCCTATTTTTTGCTGTTCTAAAGCCCTATATAGCCATATTGCACGGTATATTTTGCGGCTCTGTTGCCCATGGCGCAACTCGGTGTGCGAATGTGATTTATTGCAGTTAGGTTGCTAACCATCTAGGGCACCTGAAAAACGTGTTTAACCACCAAACCCACCACGTTCAGGTACCGAGAAACCCCGTGCAAATCTCCCGACACTACAAGGCGACGCGACTTTGGGGCTCTGTAGCCCACGCGCATCTCACTGCGCAGGTATGATTTTTGTGTCAATGGGTTGCTAACTACGTAGGGGCATCGAGAAAAATGTGTTTAAACAAGCAACTAACTACATTAAGGTAGCAAAAAACGCGTGCAAACCTCCCGACACCAGGAGGCGACGCCTATTTTTGCTGTTCTAAAGCCCTATATAGCCATATTGCACGGTATAATTTGCGGCTCTGTTCCCATGGCGCAACTCGGTGTGCGAATGTGATTTTTTGCAGTTAGGTTGCTAACCATCTAGGGCACCTGAAAAAACGTGTTTAAAACACCAAACCCACGACGTTCAGGTACCGAGAAACCCCGTGAAAAATCTCCCGACACTACAAGGCGACGCGACTTTGGGGCTCTGTAGCCCACGCGCATCTCACTGCCGCAGGTATGATTTTTGTGTCAATGGGTTGCTAACTACGTAGGGCATCGAGGGAAAATGTGTTTAAACAAGCAACTAACTACATTAAGGTAGCAAAAAACGCGTGCAAACCTCCCGACACCAGGAGGCGACGCCTATTTTTGCTGTTCTAAAGCCCTATATAGCCATATTGCACGGGTATACTTTGCGGCTCTGTTCCCATGGCGCAACTCGTGTGTGCGAATGTGATTTTTTGCAGTTAGGTTGCTAACCATCTAGGGCACCTGAAAAACGTGTTTAAACACCCAAACCCACCACGTTCAGGTACCGAGAAACCCCGTGAAAATCTCCCCGACACTACAAGGCGACGCGACTTTGGGGCCTCTGTAGCCCACGCGCATCTCACTGCGCAGGTATGATTTTTGTGTCAATGGGTTGCTAACTACGTAGGGCATCGAGAAAATGTGTTTAAACAAGCAACTAACTACATTAAGGTAGCAAAAATACGCGTGCAAACCTCCCGACACCAGGAGTCGACGCCTATTTTTGCTGTTCATAAGCCCTATATAGCCATATTGCACGGTATACTTTTGCGGCTCTGTTGCCATGGCGCAACTCGGTGTGCGAATGTGATTTTTTGCAGTTAGGTTGCTAACCATCTAGGGCACCCTGAAAAAACGTGTTTAAACACCAAACCCACCACGTTCAGGTACGGAGAATCCCCGTGCAAATCTCCCGACACTACAAGGCGACGCGACTTTGGGGCTCTGTAGCCCACGCGCATCTCACTGCGCAGAGTATGATTTTTGTGTCAATGGGTTGCTAACTACGCAGGGCTTCGAGAAAATGTGTTTTAACAAGCAAACTAACTACATTAAGGTAGCAAAAAACGCGTGCAAACCTCCCCGACACCAGGAGGCGACGCCTATTTTTGCTGTTCTAAAGCCCTATATAGCCATATTGCACGGTATACTTTGCGGCTCTGTTGCCATGGCGCAACTCGGTGTGCGAATGTGATTTTTTTGCAGTTAGGTTGCTAACCATCTAGGGGCACCTGAAAACGTGTTTAAACACCAAACCCACCACGTTCAGGTAGCGAGAAATCCCGTGCAAATCTCCCGACACTACAAGGCGACGCGACTTTGGGGCTCTGTAGCCCACGCGCATCTCACTGCGCAGGTTATGATTTTTGTGTCAATAGGTTGCTAACTACGTAGGGCATCGAGAAAATGTGTTTAAACAAGCAACTAACTACATTATGGTAGCAAAAAACGCGTGCAAACCTCCCGACACCAGGAAGCGAGGCCCTATTTTTGCTGTTCTGAAGCCCTATATAGCCATATTGCACGGTATATTTTTGCGGCTCTGTTGCCATAGCGCAACTCGGTGTGCGCATGTGATTTTTTGCGGTTAGGTTGCTAACCATCTAGGGCACCTGAAAAACGTGTTTAAACACCAAACCCACCACGTTTAGGTACCGAGAATACCCGTGCAAATCTCGGGACACCAGGATGAGGGGCGATTTTGTGGCTCTGTAGCCACTGCGCATCTCACTGCGCAGGTATGATTTTTGTGCAAAATGGGTTGCTAACTACGTAGGGCATCGAAAAAATGTGTTCAAAAAACGTAACTAACTACATCAAGGTAGCAAAAAAACGCGTGCAAACCTCGAGACACCAGGATGAGGCGGCCATTTTTGCTGTTCTATAGCCATATATAGCCATATTGCACGTTATATTTGCGGCTCTGTTGCCATGGCGCACCTCGGTGTGCGAATGTGATATTTTTGCCGTTAGGTTGCTAACCATCTAGGGCACCTGAAAAAACGTGTTTAAGCACCAAACCCACCACGTTTAGGTACCGAGAATACCCGTGCAAATCTCGGGACACCAGGATGAGGGGCGATTTTGTGGCTCTGTAGCCACTGCGCATCTCACTGCGCAGGTATGATTTTTGTGCAAATGGGTTGCTATCTACGTAGGGCATCGAAAAAATTTGTTCAAACAAGTAACTAACTACATTAAGGTAGCAAAATACGCGTGCAAACCTCGGGACACCCAGAATGAGGCGGCCATTTTTGCGGTTCTATAGCCATATATAGCCATATTGCACGGTATACTTTGCGGCTCTGTTGCCATGGCGCACCTCGGTGTGCAAATGTGATGTTTTGCAGTTAGGTTGCTAACCATCTAGGGCACCTGAAAAACGTGTTTAAACACCAAACCCACCACGTTTAGGTACCGAGAATACCCGTGCAAATCTCGGGACACCAGGATGAGGGGCGATTTTTGTGGCTCTGTAGCCACTGCGCATCTCACTGCGCAGGTATGATTTTTGTGCAAATGGGTTGCTAACTACGTAGGAGCATCGAAAAAATGTGTTCAAACAAGTAACTAACTACATTAAGGTAGCAAAAAACGCGTGCAAACCTCGAGACACCAGGATGAGGCGGCCATTTTTGCTGTTCTATAGCCATATATAGCCATATTGCACGGTATACTTTGCGGCTCTGTTGCAATGGCGCACCTCGGTGTGCGAATGTGATTTTTTGCAGTTAGGTTGCTAACCATCTAGGGTTAGGGTTAGGGTTAGGGTTAGGGTTAGGGGTTAGGGTTAGGGGGGGTTAGGGTTAGGGTTAGGGTTAGGGTTAGGGTTAGGGGTTAGGGTTAGGGGGGGTTAGGGTTAGGGTTAGGGTTAGGGTTAGGGTTAGGGTTAGACGAAAAAGCGAAGTGGGGCTCTGTAGCCCACGCGCATCTCACTGCGCAGGTATGATTTTTGTGTCAATGGGTTGCTAACTACGTAGGGCATCGAGAAAATGTGTTTAAACAAGTAACTAACTACATTAAGGTACCAAAAAACGCGTGCAAACCTCCCGACACCAGGAGGCGACGCCTATTTTTGCTGTTCTAAAGCCCTATATAGCCATATTGCACGGTATACTTTGCGGCTCTGTTGCCATGGCGCAACTCGGTGTGCGAATGTGATTTTTGCAGTTAGGTTGCTAACCATCTAGGGCACCTGAAAAACGTGTTTAAACACCAAACACACCACGTTCAGGTACCGAGAAACCCCGTGCAAATCTCCCGACACTACAAGGCGACGCGACTTTGGGGCTCTGTAGCCCACGCGCATCTCACTGCGCAGGTATGATTTTTGTGTCAATGGGTTGCTAACTACGTAGGGCATCGAGAAAATGTGTTTAAACAAGCAACTAACTACATTAAGGTAGCAAAAAACGCGTGCAAACCTCCCGACACCAGGAGGTGACGCCTATTTTTGCTGTTCTAAAGCCCTATATAGCCATATTGCACGGTATACTTTGCGGCTCTGTTGCCATGGCGCAACTCGGTGTGCGAATGTGATTTTTTGCAGTTATGTTGCTAACCATCTAGGGCACCTGAAAAACGTGTTTAAACACCAAACCCACCACGTTCAGGTACCGAGAAACCCCGTGCAAATCTCCCGACACTACAAGGCGACGCGAATTTGGGGCTCTGTAGCCCATGCGCATCTCACTGCGCAGGTATGATTTTTGGGTCAATGGGTTGCTAACTACGTAGGGCATCGAGAAAATGTGTTTTAGCAAGCAACTAACTACATTAAGGTAGCAAAAAACGCGTGCAAACCTCCCGACACCAGGAGGCGACGCCTATTTTTGCTGTTCTAAAGCCCTATATAGCCATATTGCACTGTATACTTTGCGGCTCTGTTGCCATGGCGCAACTCGGTGTGCGAATGTGATTTTTTGCAGTTAGGTTGCTAACCATCTAGGGCACCTGCAAAACGTGTTTAAACACCAAACCCACCACGTTCAGGTACCGAGAAACCCCGTGCAAATCTCCCGACACTACAAGGCGACGCGACTTTGGGGCTCTGTAGCCCACGCGCATCTCACTGCGCAGGTATGATTTTTTTGTCAATGGGTTGCTAACTACGTAGGGCATCGAGAAAATGTGTTTAAACAAGCAACTAACTACATTAAGGTAGCAAAAAACGCGTGCAAACCTCCCGACACCAGGAGGCGACGCCTATTTTTGCTGTTCTATAGCCCTATATAGCCATATTGCACGGTATAATTTGCGGCTCTGTTGCCATGGCGCAACTCGGTGTGCGAATGTGATTTTTTGCAGTTAGGTTGCTAACCATCTAGGGCACCTGAAAACGTGTTTAAACACCAAACCCACCACGTTCAGGTACCGAGAAACCCCGTGCAAATCTCCCGACACTACAAGGCGACGCGACTTTGGGGCTCTGTAGCCCACGCGCATCTCACTGCGCAGGTATGATTTTTGTGTCAATGGGTTGCTAACTACGTAGGGCATCGAGAAAATGTGTTTAAACAAGCAACTAACTACATTAAGGTAGCAAAAGATGCGTGCAAACCTCCCGACACCAGGAGGCGACGCCTATTTTTGCTGTTCTAAAGCTCTATATAGCCATATTGCACGGTATATTTTGCGGCTCTGTTGCCATGGCGCAACTCGGTGTGCGAATGTGATTTTTTACAGTTAGGTTGCTAACCATCTAGGGCACCTGAAAAACGTGTTTAAACACCAAACCCACCACGTTCAGGTACCGAGAAACCCCGTGCAAATCTCCCGACACTACAAGGCGACGCGACTTTGGGGCTCTGTAGCCCACGCGCATCTCACTGCGCAGGTATGATTTTTGTGTCAATGGGTTGCTAACTACGTAGGGCATCGAGAAAATGTGTTTTAACAAGCAACTAACTACATTAAGGTAGCAAAAAACGCGTGCAAACCTCCCGACACCAGGAGGCGACGCCTATTTTTGCTGTTCTAGAGCCCTATATAGCCATATTGCAACGGTATATTTTGCGGCTCTGTTGCCATGGCGCAACTCGGTGTGCGAATGTGATTTTTTGCAGTTAGGTTGCTAATCATCTAGGGCACCTGAAAAACGTGTTTAAACACCAAACCCACCACGTTCAGGTACCGAGAAACCCCGTGCAAATCTCCCGACACTACAAGGCGACGCGATTTTGGGGCTCTGTAGCCCACGCGCATCTCACTGCGCAGGTATGATTTTTGTGTCAATGGGTTGCTAACTACGTAGGGAATCGATAAAATGTGTTTAAACAAGCAACTAACTACATTAAGGTAGCAAAAAACGCGTGCAAACCTCCCGACACCAGGAGGCGACGCCTATTTTTGCTGTTCTAAAGCCCTATATAGCCATATTGCACGGTATATTTTGCGGCTCTGTTGCCATGGCGCAACTCGGTGTGCGAATGTGATTTATTGCAGTTAGGTTGCTAACCATCTAGGGCACCTGAAAAACGTGTTTAAACACCAAACCCACCACGTTCAGGTACCGAGAAACCCCGTGCAAATCTCCCGACACTACAAGGCGACGCGACTTTGGGGCTCTGTAGCCCACGCGCATCTCACTGCGCAGGTATGATTTTTGTGTCAATGGGTTGCTAACTACGTAGGGCATCGAGAAAATGTGTTTAAACAAGCAACTAACTACATTAAGGTAGCAAAAAACGCGTGCAAACCTCCCGACACCAGGAGGCGACGCCTATTTTTGCTGTTCTAAAGCCCTATATAGCCATATTGCACGGTATAATTTGCGGCTCTGTTCCCATGGCGCAACTCGGTGTGCGAATGTGATTTTTTGCAGTTAGGTTGCTAACCATCTAGGGCACCTGAAAAACGTGTTTAAACACCAAACCCACGACGTTCAGGTACCGAGAAACCCCGTGAAAATCTCCCGACACTACAAGGCGACGCGACTTTGGGGCTCTGTAGCCCACGCGCATCTCACTGCGCAGGTATGATTTTTGTGTCAATGGGTTGCTAACTACGTAGGGCATCGAGAAAATGTGTTTAAACAAGCAACTAACTACATTAAGGTAGCAAAAAACGCGTGCAAACCTCCCGACACCAGGAGGCGACGCCTATTTTTGCTGTTCTAAAGCCCTATATAGCCATATTGCACGGTATACTTTGCGGCTCTGTTCCCATGGCGCAACTCGGTGTGCGAATGTGATTTTTTGCAGTTAGGTTGCTAACCATCTAGGGCACCTGAAAAACGTGTTTAAACACCAAACCCACCACGTTCAGGTACCGAGAAACCCCGTGAAAATCTCCCGACACTACAAGGCGACGCGACTTTGGGGCTCTGTAGCCCACGCGCATCTCACTGCGCAGGTATGATTTTTGTGTCAATGGGTTGCTAACTACGTAGGGCATCGAGAAAATGTGTTTAAACAAGCAACTAACTACATTAAGGTAGCAAAATACGCGTGCAAACCTCCCGACACCAGGAGTCGACGCCTATTTTTGCTGTTCATAAGCCCTATATAGCCATATTGCACGGTATACTTTGCGGCTCTGTTGCCATGGCGCAACTCGGTGTGCGAATGTGATTTTTTGCAGTTAGGTTGCTAACCATCTAGGGCACCTGAAAAACGTGTTTAAACACCAAACCCACCACGTTCAGGTACGGAGAATCCCCGTGCAAATCTCCCGACACTACAAGGCGACGCGACTTTGGGGCTCTGTAGCCCACGCGCATCTCACTGCGCAGGTATGATTTTTGTGTCAATGGGTTGCTAACTACGCAGGGCTTCGAGAAAATGTGTTTTAACAAGCAACTAACTACATTAAGGTAGCAAAAAACGCGTGCAAACCTCCCGACACCAGGAGGCGACGCCTATTTTTGCTGTTCTAAAGCCCTATATAGCCATATTGCACGGTATACTTTGCGGCTCTGTTGCCATGGCGCAACTCGGTGTGCGAATGTGATTTTTTGCAGTTAGGTTGCTAACCATCTAGGGCACCTGAAAACGTGTTTAAACACCAAACCCACCACGTTCAGGTAGCGAGAAATCCCGTGCAAATCTCCCGACACTACAAGGCGACGCGACTTTGGGGCTCTGTAGCCCACGCGCATCTCACTGCGCAGGTATGATTTTTGTGTCAATAGGTTGCTAACTACGTAGGGCATCGAGAAAATGTGTTTAAACAAGCAACTAACTACATTATGGTAGCAAAAAACGCGTGCAAACCTCCCGACACCAGGAAGCGAGGCCTATTTTTGCTGTTCTAAAGCCCTATATAGCCATATTGCACGGTATATTTTGCGGCTCTGTTGCCATAGCGCAACTCGGTGTGCGCATGTGATTTTTTGCGGTTAGGTTGCTAACCATCTAGGGCACCTGAAAAACGTGTTTAAACACCAAACCCACCACGTTTAGGTACCGAGAATACCCGTGCAAATCTCGGGACACCAGGATGAGGGGCGATTTTGTGGCTCTGTAGCCACTGCGCATCTCACTGCGCAGGTATGATTTTTGTGCAAATGGGTTGCTAACTACGTAGGGCATCGAAAAAATGTGTTCAAAAAAGTAACTAACTACATCAAGGTAGCAAAAAACGCGTGCAAACCTCGAGACACCAGGATGAGGCGGCCATTTTTGCTGTTCTATAGCCATATATAGCCATATTGCACGTTATATTTGCGGCTCTGTTGCCATGGCGCACCTCGGTGTGCGAATGTGATTTTTTGCCGTTAGGTTGCTAACCATCTAGGGCACCTGAAAAACGTGTTTAAGCACCAAACCCACCACGTTTAGGTACCGAGAATACCCGTGCAAATCTCGGGACACCAGGATGAGGGGCGATTTTGTGGCTCTGTAGCCACTGCGCATCTCACTGCGCAGGTATGATTTTTGTGCAAATGGGTTGCTATCTACGTAGGGCATCGAAAAAATTTGTTCAAACAAGTAACTAACTACATTAAGGTAGCAAAATACGCGTGCAAACCTCGGGACACCAGAATGAGGCGGCCATTTTTGCGGTTCTATAGCCATATATAGCCATATTGCACGGTATACTTTGCGGCTCTGTTGCCATGGCGCACCTCGGTGTGCAAATGTGATGTTTTGCAGTTAGGTTGCTAACCATCTAGGGCACCTGAAAAACGTGTTTAAACACCAAACCCACCACGTTTAGGTACCGAGAATACCCGTGCAAATCTCGGGACACCAGGATGAGGGGCGATTTTGTGGCTCTGTAGCCACTGCGCATCTCACTGCGCAGGTATGATTTTTGTGCAAATGGGTTGCTAACTACGTAGGGCATCGAAAAAATGTGTTCAAACAAGTAACTAACTACATTAAGGTAGCAAAAAACGCGTGCAAACCTCGAGACACCAGGATGAGGCGGCCATTTTTGCTGTTCTATAGCCATATATAGCCATATTGCACGGTATACTTTGCGGCTCTGTTGCAATGGCGCACCTCGGTGTGCGAATGTGATTTTTTGCAGTTAGGTTGCTAACCATCTAGGGTTAGGGTTAGGGTTAGGGTTAGGGTTAGGGGTTAGGGTTAGGGGGGGTTAGGGTTAGGGTTAGGGTTAGGGTTAGGGTTAGGGTTAGACGAAAAAGCGAAGTGTGGCAGAAAAATGATGGCACAAATTTGCACTGAATGAACTTTTCTTTAGATTATGGACAAGGTTAGGGTAGGGGTTGGGTTTTGGGTAGGGGTTGTGTCATTTATGTATTTGGTGTTGAAGAGTAATTATCGGAATATTTATTATTATTATTATTATTATTATTATTATTGATGATGATGATGGTGATGATGATGCTGATGATGATGATTATGATAATGTGGCTGATGATGATGATGATAATATGGCTGATGTAGTTGATGATGATGATGATGATAATGATGATGATGATGCTGATGATAAATGATGATGCTGATATGGGTGATGCACTTGATGATGATGATGATGATAATGATGGTGATGATGATGGTAATGATGGTGATGATGATGGTAATGATGATGATGATAATGATGGTGATGATGATGGTAATCATGATGATGATAATGATGGTGATGATGATGGTTATCATGATGATGATGATAATGATGGTGATGATGATGGTAATGATTGTGATGATGATGGTAATCATGATGATGATAATGATGGTGATGATGATGGTTATCATGATGATGATGATAATGATGATGATGATGATGATGTACCCCTACCCCTACACTGTACCCCTACCCTTACCCCTACTTCTACCCCTACCTGTACCACTACCCTTACCCCCTAACCAAATTCAAATTAGCAGGTCATGTGACCTGACTCGTTTATATATATATAGAAGTTCCTTTATGTTCTTCATTCGAGTTATTGCTTTAGTAGCAGAATGTTGTTGGTAATTTTTATTTAATATTTTTGAGTTATATGGAATGGGATATTATTGAAAAACGTAAGTAACTATTTATTTTATTCTTTTTAATACGTTTTTGTTCTGGACAATTGCAACTAATGTATAATTTCAAAATTTATAATTCATTATTTTATGAAATTGATATGCTCTTAGCAATCGGAATAATCTTTATCATTATTTAAAAAATAACCTAATTAGCTGAAAAAGAAGACCTCATGGTGGTTACATAATTAAATAAATAGAAACATTGGCGCCATTGTTTTTGAGTTATCTTCCCTGATAAAAAAGTCAATGACAGCTTGAGAATGGGCAAAATAGCAACTTTTTAACTAGGATAGATACGACATTGACCCATAAATTTCACCCCTACCTCTACCTGTACCCTTACCCTTACCTCTACCCCAACCTCTACCTGTACCCCAACCATTACCTCTACCTGTACCTCTACCCTTAGCCTCTACCCCAACGTCTATCTCTACCTGTACCCTTACCCCTACCTCGACCCCAACCTCTACCTGTACCCCAACCATTACCTCTACCCTAACCTCTACCTCTACCCTTACCCTCTACCCCAACGTCTACCTCTACCTCAACCTTTACCATTACCCCAACATCTACCCTAATTGTTAAAGTAGTGCGAAATCGTTAAAAATCGGTCCCGACTTTGCCGTTTTTTCCCGCTTTGGACCCCCGCAGAGCCTAGTACGGACAGACGGACGGTTGTACAGGCTGGAATTAGCTATGCATTTGTGCCGAATTCATCTAGCTACAATTGCAAACAAGTTTGGGTGAAAACCAATAAAAAATAAAGCCGTGAAAATTATCTAAACTCACTAGGGGGGCTATTTTGGGCCATCCAGATGACCCCTGGGTGCACTGTGTCAAAGTCAGCGTTTCGAACCCAGCCCAAATGCAGAATCGTGTATCGGCAGGTCTTAAAGAGTACTACACGGGCATAATAATTTTATTTAGGTGAATCTTACCGTTTTTTAGTTATAGCCGATCAAAATATGGCCGAAAAAATGCGTTTTTTATTTTCAGACAAAAATGCCTTATATGGCTATAGAGAACAGCTTTAAAATTATCATCTGTTGACATATAGGAGCCATTAATGTCTTACTTTGTAGATATTGCATTGCTCTACTACAATAAGACACTTCTGTTCCTCATTCAGTGTTCGTTCGTCCGTCCGTGATGAACACTTAGTCAAAAACCACCATTATTCTGAATCCAGCATGGCATGTAGGGTGTTTATATTACGTAAAAGTAAGTGCATATTAGTGCATAACCATTATATATCTTAAAGTACTAGAATAGTACTACATATTGGTATAAGTTTTATACCTGTCACTCTGTCCGTCTGTCTGTACGAGGCTATTGAAAATGATCAAAATTGTAACAACATCAGTGCAGATACGTTCGGAACATACATTGGACGGTAGGGTGACGGCTAATAGACATTACGGACGGTAATTAGGACAGTGGGCTTCCTAGACCGAGAATCTACGCATATGTGAAGAAGTCGTCGAGGTGAGCGGATGTGTTTTTAAGTTGGAATATTGTTTTAAGTAAGCTTTATTTTCATGATATTTTATTTGTTAAATAATTCTAAGGACGAGAGAGTAAGAGGGTTAATGAAATATTTTATTAAGTTAAAACCAGTCATTGTCAAAGCATGGCTACTGCATGTTACTGTACAGGTCCATCCATTTTTGTTTTCAAAAGAGAAGACATCCTACTTATGAAGAAAATATTAACTGAGTCTGAAACAGCAAAAACATGTATCCATAGCTATGGCAATGGTTATCGTATCTATTTTAAAACTTACCCCCTTACCCTCTACCCCAACGTGTACCTCTACCCCAACCTTTACCATTACCCCAACCTCTACCCCAACCTCTACCTGTACCTCTAACCTTTCCCCTAACCCTAACCCCTACCCTTACCCCTACCCTTACCATTACCCTTACCCCTACCCTTACCTATACCCCTACTGTGGGTACTGTGTCATTTATGTATTTGGTGTTGAAGAGTGCAGACGTATTTTGGATTTTTATAATTATCGGAATATTTTTCAAAAGGCGAGTTTTTTTGTTTAAATTATATTATATTAATTATTAACTAGTTACTTAATGTCAGTGAAATGGATGTTCCAATAGCAATTGTTTTGGTATATAGTTTTGACGATTTTCAAGTACTGGACCAATTTTTGACGCAGAATCCTATGGACGTCGGTGAAGTAAATATTTGTGGACTCATTGGATATGCTTTTTATAATATCAGTGAATTACAGGATACTATTTCTTATTTAAATTTTCTTTGGGTGCAGTTTGCAATTTTGGAAAAGCTTTGAGGTAATACTTTTTTTACATTATTGTTATTTTCCTGGTTGGGTTAGGGTTAGGGTTAGGGTTAGGGTTAGGGTTAGGGTTAGGGTTAGGAATAGGGGGTTCTGCGAATGTTCATTTCGTTTTGAACAATTGCTCCGCCCACTTGTCAATCATTATTCTGGTTAGATTCGGTTAGTTGTTTGAATTTTTTCATTTGTATATAGACATTCAATGAGTACAGTATTGTGAAATTATTTGGATAAAATGTTATAGTGTTTTCGGATATTATATTATATATTAAAGTAAGTTGATTTGATAAGAAGTGTTTTTTGCAATGAGAATATTTCTAATTATTTTGATTTTAAAAACATTTTGTGTCTGTTCATAGTTGCTGATGAAGAGGAGTATGATAATTAATGAAATAAATTTTTTGGCTGTTGATGATTGTGATTATAGTTGCTGTTGTTGTGATGATGATGATAATGATCAGGAGGAGGATTATGATAATATCATGATGATGATGATTGTTGCTGTTGATGATGATGATTGTTGTTGTCGTTGTATTAGTTTTAAATTTTGATGATGACAATGATGATAATAATTATTATAATGAGTAGATGATGATGATGGAAATTATTGTTAATGCTGTTGTTGATGTTGATGCTGATGATGAGGAGTATGATAATATCATGATGTCGATGAACGTTTATGTTGTTGTTGATAATGATGATTTTTGTTGTTATCGTTGTATAAGTTTTAAATGCTGATGATGACAATGGTGATGATGATTATTATAATGAGTAGATGATGATGATGGTAGATTATGATGATGATGATAATTATTGTTAATGCTGTTGTTGTTGTCGATGCTGATCATGATGATGATGCTGATGATGATAGTGATGAATATAGTTGTTCTTGTTTTGGCTGTTGATGGTGATGATGATTAAGATGATGCTGCTGCTGTTGATATATATCTTTATTGGCTCAATAAGAGAACCTTTACTGTAATAAAAATATTTTGGGTAACCTGAGTTACCATGTTTCTTAAAATAACTTTTGTCGGCAAGTCTTGGTAACATTGGTTAACCTGAGTAACCAACTCCGGTTAACCTGGGTAACCATGTTACTAAAAATAACTTTTGTCGGCAATTCATGGTAACATTGGTTAACCTGGGTAACCAACTTCGGTTAACATGGGTAACCATGTTACTAAAAATAACTTTTGTCGGCAGTTCTTGGAAGCTTTGGTCAACCGGGTTCGGTAACCAACTTTGGTAATCTGTTGGCAACATAGGTCAAACGGGGTAACCAACTGAGGTAAACCTTGGTAACGGTATTATTGGTCAACTGGGGTAACCAGCTCTGGTTACCTGTAGGTAACCTTGGTCAACCAGGGTAATCAAGTTTGGTTATCTCTTGGCAACATAGTTTAAACGGGGTAACCAACTCAGATTTAACCTGGTTAATGTTACAACTGGTCAACTGGGGTAACTAGCTCTGGTTACCTGTTGGTAACATTAGTCAAACGGGGTAATGAACTCACTGAGATAAGTTTTTTCGGCAAGTCTTGTTAATATTAGTCGGCGTCGGGTAACCAACCTAGGGTAATGTTAATGTTAGTTTTAAATTTGCTTGTTCTGATACATTTTATTTTTTATTCAGGATAAGATGGTCGAAAGTATCCAGATGGAGTCAATGGCAGATGAGAATGAACACCTTTTATTGACGGGTATGGAGAACGCACTATCATTTAAACGGGTTTTTCAAAAACACAAAAGTATGACAGAATTTTTATGTCAGCATGAGTACATATCCATAAGAAGTACATCAATTTCATCATTTGAATATGAGAACGACTTAGACATTTCTACAGATATTGATGGTGTAACTATTGAGTGGAAAAATCTGGCCGGCACATCGCAATCCTTTCATCACTTGTTTCTCGGTTCGAGGTTAAAAAATGTCTATACATTGTTGAAAAAACATGAAGATTTAACGAAGTACAATGCTGTCAGCTTGAAGACATTTAAAGAATGTGTAGGTGTACCAATTTTAAATGATGGTGGATGGGAATACGTACTATGCCTTTTGCCAGAATATAAATGTAACACGCCGTATTACAAGGAAGTCATAAATTTGACCACGCTGAACTGGATTACTGAAATTAGAGTTAAGCTTCAAGAAATGTTTCGAGAGGCAATACCTGGTCGTGTAATCAAGGAAACAATAGATAAAAACAATGTGTTTGATTTACGGCAGATTTTCATATTACCAGGTGATAGAGACACAGTCCTTCAAATGTTTCAATCCTGTGTCGATACTGTTGTTGTTCCTCAGGGTTTTAGGAAGTTCCTTTTCAGCTATAGATTTGGTGAAAAAGACCGTGGGCATGTAAATCTACCAATTACTGACAATGACGCGGTGAATATGATATGTGTACATGTTGGAGTAAACATACAATTACAGGACGAAAGCGAAAGCTTGTATTGGTCTAGGTCTGGGATTGAGCCATTAATAGGACAACGCGGTACATTATCAACAGCATGCGGACTTACCGAGTGTGCTAATTTTCAGAGTAATTTAGACGGGCGTTCACTACAAGTGTCAGGACGGTTAAGACAGATTAGCAAATATCCGACAAATGTAAGGTTTGTTCAACTGTATTCCGATGTACCTCATAAATACCCAAAGACAAGATATCATCCAGTAAGTGCTGCTATAATTATTACTGATGGAATGAAAAGCGCCACTGACTCATTGTTGAAGGAAGCTCTAGAGTATTTGTCAGTGATAAGGGGTAACTTTCTAAAACTAACTCGGTCTGTCTGCAGATTGGAAATAGTTTCAAGTCTGCCTGAAGTGACAAGCAGTTTGAAAGGGCATGAAATGCTAAATATTGGTGCTATCAAAAGTGTCATTAGTGAGCACGCACTTTTTATTCCATTCGGCACGAGTCATTTTATGGAATCTTTACAAGCAATAGGCTTAAACATATGTGACGATCTTAAAGCCAGTTTAGACCTGTTCAAGAGAACCTCAGCAGCTGAATGTGTATGGCAAAGCTACCAGTACGAACTAGCATTGGAAAAGCTTATCTGGGGACATCCTTTATCGTATTTGTCAAGGCAACATGCTATTAATCTTGGTCCATGTGTAGAATATCCGACTAGATGTGCAAGCGACCAATTTGGATTTCTGAAACTGGAAAACAAGTTCATGTGCTGTGAGGATGAACACAGTACACCTCCATTGGAAATCTATTCCGGAAGTGTTGTTGTCAGGCACCAGTTGCAAAAGATGTTCGGACTTTGGGATCGTACAGATGGGACTGACTTCATATTAGGTCGTTGCATCATTCAAGTGCTTCTTCACGATTTCTTTGATATTGGTTCAGTTTTTTGCCGACTTGGGGAGTATATAGCCAGCCTGAAGGAGAGTGGAGGTTCGAAACGTATTGTTGGCGCCATAAGCAAAAGTCAGATTTCTAAACATTTAATTAGTGTGAACAAATGCAAATTTCCAATGGTTTTTCTTTATGCCGTACGAATAATTAAAAGAAGGAACAAGGATGTTGAAAACATATTAGTCAAAGGTTTAGAGGAAATGCATCTTCGTTACTTTCCAGCGTTTCGTAACTACGATCAGCAACGTCACCAATGTCTGTACTGGCATTTCACCTATGGTTTTTGGGCAATCAGTGATTTGCACAGTGGGACAGAGATACAGAGTGACCTTCTATGTGCACTGGTTGTGACTGAGTTGGAGAATCGTCAGTTATGCTTTACACGTTCTTTAAACGGTACAAATGAATGTTTTCCATGGGTACGTGAATGTATAAGAAAACTACAAGAACTGAATTTGGAAGAGAACCAGCTCGTTATGGTGTTGACATTTGTGACCTGCGTTGCGTTCCTTGAAAAGGGAACGTTCGTAAAGTTCGATAAGCTGCGGGTACTATTGGAACAACTACCACTTACACAACGCCAACTTCGTTCTTTAGAAATACAGTCACAATTCCTAGTACATAACATGAACGCATTTAGGGTTTGGCGACTGCATCAAAGTATCCCGCGCCATACTCCAAAGTCAGCTACAGCGTCTAATTCTGAAAGGAAAGATAAATATACAGTTAAAAACGTAACGCAAGTAGAGTCAATTGAATTAGACGATACGGCTAAAATCGACGAAAGTGCATTTGAGAACCATATCAAGTCTGGAAAAACAGTAACCCGCGCATCAATACACCATCTCCCTTCGAATAAAGATAGCCGTTGGAGTGCTCAGGAACTTGCAGTCCTTGATACAGTGCACCAAAAAGTACGATACGATCAACCAGAGTTCCAAGTTTACACTATGTATCAAGAAGAGTGTCGTTTACAGCCCTTACCTATACCAGATAGGTCCTTTGCTGCATTTCGCTCAAAATACAGACGATTATATGGTGCTGAGCGTGATTAGAATTAAGTTTGCATTTAGTTTTTACCGAAAACAATTCGGAAATATTTTGTTTTTGAAATTACTGTCCATTTATATTGTTATATAAGTTGTACTGTTTTATTACGTATTTGATTTGTGAAAAGATTTCACGATCGCTATTTCAGAGTTAAAAAGGAATAATAGCTGATTATAAACTTTATGTCTGTTAAGGTTGTGTAATTTCATTGTCATGACATTATTTTGAAATATTCTGCTTTAAATAAAGTTGGTAAAATTGTATTAAAGCAATTAGACTTGTTTTATCTGGGGTTTGAGTTAGCACTTTTATAGGGTGAAACAGTCTGTATAGGCTAAAGGCCTATGTATAAGTTAAAGACCTCTGTAGTGTGTAAAGGCCTTTGCTTAGAGTGAAGGCCCCTTTATAGTTTCGGTTACCGATGATGATCGTTAAAGCGTCTCAAAAAAGAGTCCACTTTGTATCATACATCTACCAGCGGTTACCTGGGTTAGTTTGGGTAACCGCGATTACCTAGAGTAAGTTCGGGTAACCGCGGGCAGATGGTAAGATTGCAAGTTAGATTGATACAGTTTTGGTAAGTTTCGGTTACTGATGATGAAAATAAGGTTGTGGCTGTTTGTGTTGTTGCTCTTGATAATGATGCAGTCGCTTTAACAATTATAATCATACTTATCATCATCCAAAACCACAGTACTATTATCAGCAACTGCATCATCATCAACAACAACCACACAAACAGCAACAGCCACATATACATCATCGGTAACCGAAAATAACCAAAACTGTATCAATCTAACTCTTATCCATACCAACTGCCCGCGGTAGCCCAAACTAACCTTGGGTAACCGCGGTTACCCAAACTAACCCAGGTAACCGCGGGTAGATGTATGGTACAAAGTGGACTCTTTTTTGATATGCTTAAGCGGTTATAATCATAGTTGTCATCATCAAGAACAACAGCAACAATATCACATTATCAGAAACTACACCATCATCATCAACAACAACACCAACAGCAACAACCACATTCACATCATCGGTAACCGTAACTTACCAAAACTGTATCAATCTAACTCTTACCCTTACCATCTACCCGCGGTTACCCAAACTAACCTTGGGTAACCACGGTTAGGGTTAGGGTTAGGGTTAGGGTTAGGGTTAGGGGTTAGGGTTAGGGTTAGGGTTAGGGTTAGGGTTAGGGTTAGGGTTAGGAATAGGGGGTTCTGCGAATGTTCATTTCGTTTTGAACAATTGCTCCGCCCACTTGTCAATCATTATTCTGGTTAGATTCGGTTAGTTGTTTGAATTTTTTCATTTGTATATAGACATTCAATGAGTACAGTATTGTGAAATTATTTGGATAAAATGTTATAGTGTTTTCGGATATTATATTATATATTAAAGTAAGTTGATTTGATAAGAAGTGTTTTTTGCAATGAGAATATTTCTAATTATTTTGATTTTAAAAACATTTTGTGTCTGTTCATAGTTGCTGATGAAGAGGAGTATGATAATTAATGAAATAAATTTTTTGGCTGTTGATGATTGTGATTATAGTTGCTGTTGTTGTGATGATGATGATAATGATCAGGAGGAGGATTATGATAATATCATGATGATGATGATTGTTGCTGTTGATGATGATGATTGTTGTTGTCGTTGTATTAGTTTTAAATTTTGATGATGACAATGATGATAATAATTATTATAATGAGTAGATGATGATGATGGAAATTATTGTTAATGCTGTTGTTGATGTTGATGCTGATGATGAGGAGTATGATAATATCATGATGTCGATGAACGTTTATGTTGTTGTTGATAATGATGATTTTTGTTGTTATCGTTGTATAAGTTTTAAATGCTGATGATGACAATGGTGATGATGATTATTATAATGAGTAGATGATGATGATGGTAGATTATGATGATGATGATAATTATTGTTAATGCTGTTGTTGTTGTCGATGCTGATCATGATGATGATGCTGATGATGATAGTGATGAATATAGTTGTTCTTGTTTTGGCTGTTGATGGTGATGATGATTAAGATGATGCTGCTGCTGTTGATATATATCTTTATTGGCTCAATAAGAGAACCTTTACTGTAATAAAAATATTTTGGGTAACCTGAGTTACCATGTTTCTTAAAATAACTTTTGTCGGCAAGTCTTGATAACATTGGTTAACCTGAGTAACCAACTCCGGTTAACCTGGGTAACCATGTTACTAAAAATAACTTTTGTCGGCAATTCATGGTAACATTGGTTAACCTGGGTAACCAACTTCGGTTAACATGGGTAACCATGTTACTAAAAATAACTTTTGTCGGCAGTTCTTGGAAGCTTTGGTCAACCGGGTTCGGTAACCAACTTTGGTAATCTGTTGGCAACATAGGTCAAACGGGGTAACCAACTGAGGTAAACCTTGGTAACGGTATTATTGGTCAACTGGGGTAACCAGCTCTGGTTACCTGTAGGTAACCTTGGTCAACCAGGGTAATCAAGTTTGGTTATCTCTTGGCAACATAGTTTAAACGGGGTAACCAACTCAGATTTAACCTGGTTAATGTTACAACTGGTCAACTGGGGTAACTAGCTCTGGTTACCTGTTGGTAACATTAGTCAAACGGGGTAATGAACTCACTGAGATAAGTTTTTTCGGCAAGTCTTGTTAATATTAGTCGGCGTCGGGTAACCAACCTAGGGTAATGTTAATGTTAGTTTTAAATTTGCTTGTTCTGATACATTTTATTTTTTATTCAGGATAAGATGGTCGAAAGTATCCAGATGGAGTCAATGGCAGATGAGAATGAACACCTTTTATTGACGGGTATGGAGAACGCACTATCATTTAAACGGGTTTTTCAAAAACACAAAAGTATGACAGAATTTTTATGTCAGCATGAGTACATATCCATAAGAAGTACATCAATTTCATCATTTGAATATGAGAACGACTTAGACATTTCTACAGATATTGATGGTGTAACTATTGAGTGGAAAAATCTGGCCGGCACATCGCAATCCTTTCATCACTTGTTTCTCGGTTCGAGGTTAAAAAATGTCTATACATTGTTGAAAAAACATGAAGATTTAACGAAGTACAATGCTGTCAGCTTGAAGACATTTAAAGAATGTGTAGGTGTACCAATTTTAAATGATGGTGGATGGGAATACGTACTATGCCTTTTGCCAGAATATAAATGTAACACGCCGTATTACAAGGAAGTCATAAATTTGACCACGCTGAACTGGATTACTGAAATTAGAGTTAAGCTTCAAGAAATGTTTCGAGAGGCAATACCTGGTCGTGTAATCAAGGAAACAATAGATAAAAACAATGTGTTTGATTTACGGCAGATTTTCATATTACCAGGTGATAGAGACACAGTCCTTCAAATGTTTCAATCCTGTGTCGATACTGTTGTTGTTCCTCAGGGTTTTAGGAAGTTCCTTTTCAGCTATAGATTTGGTGAAAAAGACCGTGGGCATGTAAATCTACCAATTACTGACAATGACGCGGTGAATATGATATGTGTACATGTTGGAGTAAACATACAATTACAGGACGAAAGCGAAAGCTTGTATTGGTCTAGGTCTAGGATTGAGCCATTAATAGGACAACGCGGTACATTATCAACAGCATGCGGACTTACCGAGTGTGCTAATTTTCAGAGTAATTTAGACGGGCGTTCACTACAAGTGTCAGGACGGTTAAGACAGATTAGCAAATATCCGACAAATGTAAGGTTTGTTCAACTGTATTCCGATGTACCTCATAAATACCCAAAGACAAGATATCATCCAGTAAGTGCTGCTATAATTATTACTGATGGAATGAAAAGCGCCACTGACTCATTGTTGAAGGAAGCTCTAGAGTATTTGTCAGTGATAAGGGGTAACTTTCTAAAACTAACTCGGTCTGTCTGCAGATTGGAAATAGTTTCAAGTCTGCCTGAAGTGACAAGCAGTTTGAAAGGGCATGAAATGCTAAATATTGGTGCTATCAAAAGTGTCATTAGTGAGCACGCACTTTTTATTCCATTCGGCACGAGTCATTTTATGGAATCTTTACAAGCAATAGGCTTAAACATATGTGACGATCTTAAAGCCAGTTTAGACCTGTTCAAGAGAACCTCAGCAGCTGAATGTGTATGGCAAAGCTACCAGTACGAACTAGCATTGGAAAAGCTTATCTGGGGACATCCTTTATCGTATTTGTCAAGGCAACATGCTATTAATCTTGGTCCAGGTGTAGAATATCCGACTAGATGTGCAAGCGACCAATTTGGATTTCTGAAACTGGAAAACAAGTTCATGTGCTGTGAGGATGAACACAGTACACCTCCATTGGAAATCTATTCCGGAAGTGTTGTTGTCAGGCACCAGTTGCAAAAGATGTTCGGACTTTGGGATCGTACAGATGGGACTGACTTCATATTAGGTCGTTGCATCATTCAAGTGCTTCTTCACGATTTCTTTGATATTGGTTCAGTTTTTTGCCGACTTGGGGAGTATATAGCCAGCCTGAAGGAGAGTGGAGGTTCGAAACGTATTGTTGGCGCCATAAGCAAAAGTCAGATTTCTAAACATTTAATTAGTGTGAACAAATGCAAATTTCCAATGGTTTTTCTTTATGCCGTACGAATAATTAAAAGAAGGAACAAGGATGTTGAAAACATATTAGTCAAAGGTTTAGAGGAAATGCATCTTCGTTACTTTCCAGCGTTTCGTAACTACGATCAGCAACGTCACCAATGTCTGTACTGGCATTTCACCTATGGTTTTTGGGCAATCAGTGATTTGCACAGTGGGACAGAGATACAGAGTGACCTTCTATGTGCACTGGTTGTGACTGAGTTGGAGAATCGTCAGTTATGCTTTACACGTTCTTTAAACGGTACAAATGAATGTTTTCCATGGGTACGTGAATGTATAAGAAAACTACAAGAACTGAATTTGGAAGAGAACCAGCTCGTTATGGTGTTGACATTTGTGACCTGCGTTGCGTTCCTTGAAAAGGGAACGTTCGTAAAGTTCGATAAGCTGCGGGTACTATTGGAACAACTACCACTTACACAACGCCAACTTCGTTCTTTAGAAATACAGTCACAATTCCTAGTACATAACATGAACGCATTTAGGGTTTGGCGACTGCATCAAAGTATCCCGCGCCATACTCCAAAGTCAGCTACAGCGTCTAATTCTGAAAGGAAAGATAAATATACAGTTAAAAACGTAACGCAAGTAGAGTCAATTGAATTAGACGATACGGCTAAAATCGACGAAAGTGCATTTGAGAACCATATCAAGTCTGGAAAAACAGTAACCCGCGCATCAATACACCATCTCCCTTCGAATAAAGATAGCCGTTGGAGTGCTCAGGAACTTGCAGTCCTTGATACAGTGCACCAAAAAGTACGATACGATCAACCAGAGTTCCAAGTTTACACTATGTATCAAGAAGAGTGTCGTTTACAGCCCTTACCTATACCAGATAGGTCCTTTGCTGCATTTCGCTCAAAATACAGACGATTATATGGTGCTGAGCGTGATTAGAATTAAGTTTGCATTTAGTTTTTACCGAAAACAATTCGGAAATATTTTGTTTTTGAAATTACTGTCCATTTATATTGTTATATAAGTTGTACTGTTTTATTACGTATTTGATTTGTGAAAAGATTTCACGATCGCTATTTCAGAGTTAAAAAGGAATAATAGCTGATTATAAACTTTATGTCTGTTAAGGTTGTGTAATTTCATTGTCATGACATTATTTTGAAATATTCTGCTTTAAATAAAGTTGGTAAAATTGTATTAAAGCAATTAGACTTGTTTTATCTGGGGTTTGAGTTAGCACTTTTATAGGGTGAAACAGTCTGTATAGGCTAAAGGCCTATGTATAAGTTAAAGACCTCTGTAGTGTGTAAAGGCCTTTGCTTAGAGTGAAGGCCCCTTTATAGTTTCGGTTACCGATGATGATCGTTAAAGCGTCTCAAAAAAGAGTCCACTTTGTATCATACATCTACCAGCGGTTACCTGGGTTAGTTTGGGTAACCGCGATTACCTAGAGTAAGTTCGGGTAACCGCGGGCAGATGGTAAGATTGCAAGTTAGATTGATACAGTTTTGGTAAGTTTCGGTTACTGATGATGAAAATAAGGTTGTGGCTGTTTGTGTTGTTGCTCTTGATAATGATGCAGTCGCTTTAACAATTATAATCATACTTATCATCATCCAAAACCACAGTACTATTATCAGCAACTGCATCATCATCAACAACAACCACACAAACAGCAACAGCCACATATACATCATCGGTAACCGAAAATAACCAAAACTGTATCAATCTAACTCTTATCCATACCAACTGCCCGCGGTAGCCCAAACTAACCTTGGGTAACCGCGGTTACCCAAACTAACCCAGGTAACCGCGGGTAGATGTATGGTACAAAGTGGACTCTTTTTTGATATGCTTAAGCGGTTATAATCATAGTTGTCATCATCAAGAACAACAGCAACAATATCACATTATCAGAAACTACACCATCATCATCAACAACAACACCAACAGCAACAACCACATTCACATCATCGGTAACCGTAACTTACCAAAACTGTATCAATCTAACTCTTACCCTTACCATCTACCCGCGGTTACCCAAACTAACCTTGGGTAACCACGGTTAGGGTTAGGGTTAGGGTTAGGGTTAGGGTTAGGGGTTAGGGTTAGGGTTAGGGTTAGGGTTAGGGTTAGGGTTAGGGTTAGGGTTAGGGTTAGGGTTAGGGTTAGGGTTAGGGTTAGGGTTAGGGTTAGGGTTAGGGTTAGGGTTAGGGTTAGGGTTAGGGTTAGGGTTAGGGTATAGGGAAAAAACGAAAGATGGCCATCCAGAGATGGCCATCACGTGACTGTATCTGTTCACTGATTGGATGATTTTTTGCGCATGCGTAGTTGCTCATTACCGGAAGTATTACTGTAAAAGTTTCAGTTGGAATCTGGATTTCCTAGCGATAGGTTGTGTTTTATGTATGTAATAGTGAATATTTTATTTTTGAATTAAAATTTAATTATATTGGATTTAGGATGAATCGAGGTAAGATTTGGAATTGTAATATTTAATTTTGTTTATTTATTAATATTATTCGTGTGTACTTGCCAATGTATTTAAAGATATTCATGACACATTTTTATTTTTGTTGAATTTTAGAATTAAATTTGCATTGAATGGAAATTATTTATTTCATGAAATTTATTGAGTTTTTAAATATTTAAAAATGTAAAATTATTTAAGTGAGATTTAAGCAAATTTGCTCACGAAATTATAAATTATAATTGAAATCCGAGTGAACCCGGAGCTTATCTGCAATTGATTTTAAAATGAAATTGTAAACCAAGTTTACCTGATTTAACTGATTTTTGTGCTTAATTTGGTATTTATGTCCGTGCGGATTATATAAAATATTCACATACTTTCGCTCAAAAGGACAGAATGTGCCCGAATATTGAAGTATCAGCATTAATCATTTAATAATAGTGTTAAAATTGAAATCGGAGTAAACTCCGAGTAAACTCTAGTAAACTCCTAGTTTACCCCCAAATGATCTTAAATAGAAAAAGTAGTAAGCAGGAGTAAACCCCGAGTAAACTCTAGTAAACTCCTAGTATACCCTCAAATGATTTTAAATGGAAAAAGTAGAAAAAGTAGTAAGCAGGAGTAAACCCCGAGTAAACTCTAGTAAACTCTAGTAAACTCCTAGTATACCCTCAAATGATATTAAATGGAAAAAGTAGAAAAAGTGGTAAGCAGGAGTAAACCCCGAGTAAACTCTAGTAAACTCCTAGTATACCCTCAAATGATATTAGATGGAAAGAGTAGAAAATGTAGTAAGCAAGAGTAAACCCCGAGTAAACTCTAGTAAACTCCTAGTATACCCTCAAATGATTTTAAATGGAAAAAGTAGAAAAGTAGTAAGCAGGAGTAAACCCCCAGTAAACTCTAGTTAACTCCTAGTTTACCCCCAAATGATCTTAAATAGAAAAAGTAGTAACCCAATTGGTTTTAAATGGAAAAGGTAGTAAGCGGGAGTAAACCCGGAGTAAACTCTCGTGAACTCTTAGTTTACCCACTTTTTTTAGTGGAGAAGCTAGTAAGCGGGAGTAAACCCCAAGTAAAATCTGAGTAAATTCTAGTTTACTCGGAGTTTATCTTAACTGATTCCGACAGGTAATGATAGTAAGAGTAAACTCCGAGTAAACTCTAGTTAACTCCTAGTTTACCCAAACTGAATTTAAATGGAAAAGGAGTAAACCCCGAATTAATTCCTAGTAAACTCCAACCCTA
The DNA here is from genome assembly GCA_025267735.1 of Mactra quadrangularis. Classification (NCBI taxonomy): domain Eukaryota; kingdom Metazoa; phylum Mollusca; class Bivalvia; order Venerida; family Mactridae; genus Mactra; species Mactra quadrangularis. Next base: position 27,483 of record JAMOLF010000314.1, read on the forward strand.
ACCCATACTTACCTTTTTTGCGATATTCACTGTATTGACCTTTTACTTACCTGTCATTTTAGGTGATATGTATTATAGTACAACAATAGAGTATGAGGAAGAAGATCAAACTGATGGTTTGTTCGTGATTGATAATGATACGGAAAATGGTAAGTTGTGGTCTGGTCAATTTGGGTTTGGGGTTCGGTACCCTAAAACTTGTTTATACAAATTTATTTTAGCTCGAATGTGAAACAAGTTCTTACAACGTATATTAATCACTCTCGAGTCCGCTTCCTGGTCCCCCAGTACTAAGCAATTAGGATTAAGTTTCTTGCTCAAGGAAACAACGAGGTGGGTTTTGGATGTGATTCGAACCAACGCGGAGCTGGCTAAAGCTGTTGTATACTGTTAAAGGGTATGAGATATGGCTTGTATTGTAACAGAAATAAACCTAGTTATGAGGGTGAGAAACGTGGAGTAAAGAAAAAAGGTAAGGGTAGAGTTAGAGTAATCTTGGAGTAAACTCCGAATACAACCCCAAAAACCGGGGTTAATTACTTAATTTACCCCTTATCGATTTTAAACGGTAATAGTAGTGAACAGGAGTAAACTCCTAGTAAACTCTAGTTAACTCTTAGTTTACCCCAAATTAACAGTTTTGTGGTGATGCGCCGTTAAACCCAAACAAACTGTATTATCTTTTGACTTACCTTGTGTTTTCGTGTCATTTCAGGTGAAAGTAGTAGAGATGAGTCTGAGGAAGAGGAAGATGAAGAGGAAAGTTTGTTTTTAATTGACACAGCGACGGAAAATTCTATTAGTTTCGCCGAGTCGTGGAAAAAGAACAACAGTTTACTTAAGTTTTTGCATCGTGATGATCATATAGCTGTTCGACCTACTGCCCTTAAAATGGGAGTAGACCAAGAGGAATTGCTACATACTTCTGATATCGATGGAGTGACTATTGAGTGGTTGAACATTGCAACCGGTCTGAAGTCTGAGTTTCGCCATTTCGAACTATTACCATTAGGGGTACGAAGTTTACGTCGTTTTTACCCTGTTATCAAGAAACATTTGAATCTCCGTTGTTATACAGATAACAGTTTAGCGGTGCTAAAAGATTGCGTTGGAACTCAAATTATATATGATGGATCATTCGAGACTTGGCTGGGATTTATTCCGAAACCTAATGAATCAAGAACAATATACGATTATGCAGTACTTACCCGTTTAACATACACTTACATTGAAAGACTGAAATCTCGTTTTCAGGATGGTCTGAAGGACATGTTCAGACAAGGTATCGCTAAAGACACTTTGGCCAAAAATAACTTAAATGACGCCAAGCGATTGTTTGTGTTGCCAGGCCATCAAATTCATGTGTTGGACACATTTCAGCGTGCCTTAGAACACACTGATTTGATTGGACTTCCTGATTTCCAGAAAATGTTGTTTTCATTCAGATTCGGTGAGAAGTGTGAGACCCCGGTGGACTTACCCGTTAAGGATGCCAATGCCGTAAAAGACATCTGCGTGCATGTTGGTCATCGGATATCCTCGGACTTTGTGGATATGTTTTGGTCTCGAGCAGGAGTGGAAAGTTTGTCGTCGGGTGGTTCGAACTGTATGCTAACGTCTGCCTGCTCATTTTTTGAATGTGCCAACCTGCAGTCACCACTGACCAACCGCCGGTTGCAGATTAGTAACGATTTGAAGGCGGTATGTACTTTACCAGAAAGCATCCGATTCGTGCAATTATACTCGGACTTACCTCACCGTTATCCGAAGAGTAGAGTGCATCCAGTGTCCGCATCCGTGATCATGCTTGAAGGTCTTTTTACGGCTGTAGGTCAGAAAAACCTGTACACTGACGCATTGACATACCTGTCTGAAATACAAAACAACTTTTTTCAAATGGACCGAGGAGTATGCAGATTGGAGTTTGTTATAAGTATTGGTCAGCGGTCCAGTTCCGTTACTGGAGCAGAATTTGTACGACTAGAACGTCTTGGAGAATTGCTCGAAAAACACCCACTGATAGTACCATTCTTAAGACATGCCAGCACGTTGAAACTGTGTAGAGTGGTAGGTCTATCTCTTCACAAATTTTTGGAGTCTGCTTTCCGGTCTGGAAGAGGAACTGGCGACACACGGTTGACCTGGGACGTGTACCAGATTGAACTTGCGCTCGAGAAGCTTTTGTGGGGACGTCCATTGTGTAGTTTGTCGAATCAATACTCGAAGAATCTCGGACCCGGTATCCAGTACCCAACCCGTTGCCTGACCGACCAGCGAGGTTTTCTGTGTTTGGACAACAGTGGCTCTTGTTGTGTTGACGATAGAACTTTGCCACCTGTTTCTATTTTCACCAAAAATCAGGGTATCCAACGAAAGCTGCAAAGCATAAGTGGCTTATACAACTTAATCGGTGGCAGTAATTTAGCGTTAGGCCGTCGCTTATTAGACATAATACTGAGAGATTTCCATACGAGTGGCAAATTATTTACCTGCTATGACAATTATTTGCGTTTATTGAAAGCCGGTGGAAGGACCAAACCCAAAATAGTGGGCGGTATCACGGTGGCAGACTTAGTGAAAAGGTTGTGTACAGCTAAGAACTTTAAGTGCACCTATGTGTTTGGCGAAGTGAGAAAGTTATTGCATAAAATGAAGGTTAATGTGGAAGACGTAATTGAACAAGGTATAAATGGAATGAAGTTAAGTTACTTCCCCGCTTTTCGGAATTACGATGATCACCGAAATCTGGGATTGTATTGGGAATTTAGCTGCGGCTATTGGGTTGTCACAGATGTATCTGACCAAGATAGTGAACTGGAACGTGATTGTGCGCTCATGCAAAACTTGGTGTTAACCGAACTTGAGAACCGTAAACTGTGTCATTCATCCAAGTGGTCTGGTGTTGTATTCCCATGGATTAAAAGCTCACTGGAGAAGATCAAAGAGAAATCTCTACACGTTGATGATAAAGTGAAGGTATTGGCTTTTATCTCGTGTGTGGCCTTCATCCAAGACGGACATTATGTTCATTTTTACTCATTACGCCAACTAGTGAACGATCTGCCAGTTCCTCAGTCTACATTAAGACAGCTAGAGATACAATCACCATTCCTCATTCCGGGTGTAAACAGTGTTAAAATTTATAGCCTGCATTCGTCTATACCATTGAAACATGAGGCAATCAAGACTGAAATAAAAGATACCCCACCAAACCGTGAACTTATCAAGGACCCCGTTTTGTCTTTGCAAGATGACACCCATGACCATGTAGAGCCAGATGATAACGTAGTTGTAGTTCCCGAAGTGACTGATGTGCAAGACTTACATAGTCATGTACCCAGTCACCAATGTTACTCCAAGTGGTCACCAATTGAACTAGCCATTGTGGGTAATCTATCCGTTGATAGTCAATTAACCTTAGCAAGTAAATATAATCAATATAAGACTGCCTGTCGAGACTTACATTTACCTGACCGATCGTACAATTCATTTCGGAAGAAACTACTGCGCTTACAGAAGCGCACGTAATTAACGAGAAAAGAAAGCAAATATATTTAATATATATATATATACTGTGGTGGCGTATTTCTGCTTCCTGATAACCACACAACTAAACAGTTAATTATTTGATGAACTGGTAACGTAACTAGTTAACCATTTACCACTTATTTAAATTCTCTAACTGGTAAGTAGTTATCAAGTTACGTAGCCAATTAACCAACTTGGAAGTTATGTAGTTATCTGGAAAAAGAAATGTGCCACCATAAATACTGTAGTCAGCTATTCCTATTTACTTTTCCCGGACACAAAAAACAGTACTCTATAATCTGACAGTATCGTACTTACTATGCAATTGTATTATGTTTTCAAAGTTTCCATTTAAAGATTGTTGAACATTACCTTGCAACAGAGAATTATACATAAGCGAAATTGTTGTTGTTGTTTTCAATTTTAATTTGTTCCATATCCCATTCCATGAAAGAAGCAATGCTTATCATCGGTTCCAGTAGAGCGGCTGTTGACAGTACAGTCAAGTGATTATTTTTCCTGGACACGTAAGGAACCAGTACTCAATTACCTGACAATGCCGTACTTACAATGCAATCCAAGTCATTTCACATGTTGAACCCAACATTCATCGAGAATAGAGCAAGAAACCATAGTAAAGAGAAATGGGGTAAAATGGTTAGACTTGGATAGTGAAAAGCGAGTGAGAAAGTTGAAGTGAAGAAAAAAGAGTAAGTGGGGGTATACCCTTTTAGGGTTTACTCCTTTTGGGGTAAGGTACCCTAAAAGTGTTATGAACTATAAAAGTGTATGAGATAGAGTTTTTTCATGTCTATGTGTATGTATTGTAACCGGAAAACGGAGTTAAACTCGTGAGAAAGTTGAAGTAAAGAAAAAAGGGTAAGTGAGGGTAAGTGAGGGTATACCCTTTTAGGGTTTACTCCTTTTGGGGTAAGGTACCCTAAAAGTGTTATGCACTATAAAAGTGTATGAGATAGAGTTTTTTCATGTCTATGTGTATGTATTGTAACCGAAAAACGCAGTTAAACTCGTGAGAAAGTTGAAGTAAAGAAAAAAGGGTAAGTGAGGGTAAGTGAGGGTATACCCTAATTTTGGGGTAAGGTACCCTAAAAGTGTTATGCACTATAAAAGTGTATGAGATAGAGTTTTTTCATGTCTATGTGTATGTATTGTAACCGAAAAACGCAGTTAAACTCGTGAGAAAGTTGAAGTAAAGAAAAAAGGGTAAGTGAGGGTAAGTGAGGGTATACCCTAATTTTGGGGTAAGGTACCCTAAAAGTGTTATGCACTATAAAAGTGTATGAGATAGAGTTTTTTCATGTCTATGTGTATGTATTGTAACCGAAAAACGCAGTTAAACTCGTGAGAAAGTTGAAGTAAAGAAAAAAGGGTAAGTGAGGGTAAGTGAGGGTATACCCTAATTTTGGGGTAAGGTACCCTAAAAGTGTTATGCACTATAAAAGTGTATGAGATAGAGTTTTTTCATGTCTATGTGTATGTATTGTAACCGAAAAACGCAGTTAAACTCGTGAGAAAGTTGAAGTAAAGAAAAAAGGGTAAGTGAGGGTAAGTGAGGGTATACCCTAATTTTGGGGTAAGGTACCCTAAAAGTGTTATGCACTATAAAAGTGTATGAGATAGAGTTTTTTCATGTCTATGTGTATGTATTGTAACCGAAAAACGCAGTTAAACTCGTGAGAAAGTTGAAGTAAAGAAAAAAGGGTAAGTGAGGGTAAGTGAGGGTATACCCTAATTTTGGGGTAAGGTACCCTAAAAGTGTTATGCACTATAAAAGTGTATGAGATAGAGTTTTTTCATGTCTATGTGTATGTATTGTAACCGAAAAACGCAGTTAAACTCGTGAGAAAGTTGAAGTAAAGAAAAAAGGGTAAGTGAGGGTAAGTGAGGGTATACCCTAATTTTGGGGTAAGGTACCCTAAAAGTGTTATGCACTATAAAAGTGTATGAGATAGAGTTTTTTCATGTCTATGTGTATGTATTGTAACCGAAAAACGCAGTTAAACTCGTGAGAAAGTTGAAGTAAAGAAAAAAGGGTAAGTGAGGGTAAGTGAGGGTATACCCTAATTTTGGGGTAAGGTACCCTAAAAGTGTTATGCACTATAAAAGTGTATGAGATAGAGTTTTTTCATGTCTATGTGTATGTATTGTAACCGAAAAACGCAGTTAAACTCGTGAGAAAGTTGAAGTAAAGAAAAAAGGGTAAGTGAGGGTAAGTGAGGGTATACCCTAATTTTGGGGTAAGGTACCCTAAAAGTGTTATGCACTATAAAAGTGTATGAGATAGAGTTTTTTCATGTCTATGTGTATGTATTGTAACCGAAAAACGCAGTTAAACTCGTGAGAAAGTTGAAGTAAAGAAAAAAGGGTAAGTGAGGGTAAGTGAGGGTATACCCTAATTTTGGGGTAAGGTACCCTAAAAGTGTTATGCACTATAAAAGTGTATGAGATAGAGTTTTTTCATGTCTATGTGTATGTATTGTAACCGAAAAACGCAGTTAAACTCGTGAGAAAGTTGAAGTAAAGAAAAAAGGGTAAGTGAGGGTAAGTGAGGGTATACCCTAATTTTGGGGTAAGGTACCCTAAAAGTGTTATGCACTATAAAAGTGTATGAGATAGAGTTTTTTCATGTCTATGTGTATGTATTGTAACCGAAAAACGCAGTTAAACTCGTGAGAAAGTTGAAGTAAAGAAAAAAGGGTAAGTGAGGGTAAGTGAGGGTATACCCTAATTTTGGGGGTAAGGTACCCTAAAAGTGTTATGCACTATAAAAGTGTATGAGATAGAGTTTTTTCATGTCTATGTGTATGTATTGTAACCGAAAAACGCAGTTAAACTCGTGAGAAAGTTGAAGTAAAGAAAAAAGGGTAAGTGAGGGTAAGTGAGGGTATACCCTAATTTTGGGGTAAGGTACCCTAAAAGTGTTATGCACTATAAAAGTGTATGAGATAGAGTTTTTTCATGTCTATGTGTATGTATTGTAACCGAAAAACGCAGTTAAACTCGTGAGAAAGTTGAAGTAAAGAAAAAAGGGTAAGTGAGGGTAAGTGAGGGTATACCCTAATTTTGGGGTAAGGTACCCTAAAAGTGTTATGCACTATAAAAGTGTATGAGATAGAGTTTTTTCATGTCTATGTGTATGTATTGTAACCGAAAAACGCAGTTAAACTCGTGAGAAAGTTGAAGTAAAGAAAAAAGGGTAAGTGAGGGTAAGTGAGGGTATACCCTAATTTTGGGGTAAGGTACCCTAAAAGTGTTATGCACTATAAAAGTGTATGAGATAGAGTTTTTTCATGTCTATGTGTATGTATTGTAACCGAAAAACGCAGTTAAACTCGTGAGAAAGTTGAAGTAAAGAAAAAAGGGTAAGTGAGGGTAAGTGAGGGTATACCCTAATTTTGGGGTAAGGTACCCTAAAAGTGTTATGCACTATAAAAGTGTATGAGATAGAGTTTTTTCATGTCTATGTGTATGTATTGTAACCGAAAAACGCAGTTAAACTCGTGAGAAAGTTGAAGTAAAGAAAAAAGGGTAAGTGAGGGTAAGTGAGGGTATACCCTAATTTTGGGGTAAGGTACCCTAAAAGTGTTATGCACTATAAAAGTGTATGAGATAGAGTTTTTTCATGTCTATGTGTATGTATTGTAACCGAAAAACGCAGTTAAACTCGTGAGAAAGTTGAAGTAAAGAAAAAAGGGTAAGTGAGGGTAAGTGAGGGTATACCCTAATTTTGGGGTAAGGTACCCTAAAAGTGTTATGCACTATAAAAGTGTATGAGATAGAGTTTTTTCATGTCTATGTGTATGTATTGTAACCGAAAAACGCAGTTAAACTCGTGAGAAAGTTGAAGTAAAGAAAAAAGGGTAAGTGAGGGTAAGTGAGGGTATACCCTAATTTTGGGGTAAGGTACCCTAAAAGTGTTATGCACTATAAAAGTGTATGAGATAGAGTTTTTTCATGTCTATGTGTATGTATTGTAACCGAAAAACGCAGTTAAACTCGTGAGAAAGTTGAAGTAAAGAAAAAAGGGTAAGTGAGGGTAAGTGAGGGTATACCCTAATTTTGGGGTAAGGTACCCTAAAAGTGTTATGCACTATAAAAGTGTATGAGATAGAGTTTTTTCATGTCTATGTGTATGTATTGTAACCGAAAAACGCAGTTAAACTCGTGAGAAAGTTGAAGTAAAGAAAAAAGGGTAAGTGAGGGTAAGTGAGGGTATACCCTAATTTTGGGGTAAGGTACCCTAAAAGTGTTATGCACTATAAAAGTGTATGAGATAGAGTTTTTTCATGTCTATGTGTATGTATTGTAACCGAAAAACGCAGTTAAACTCGTGAGAAAGTTGAAGTAAAGAAAAAAGGGTAAGTGAGGGTAAGTGAGGGTATACCCTAATTTTGGGGTAAGGTACCCTAAAAGTGTTATGCACTATAAAAGTGTATGAGATAGAGTTTTTTCATGTCTATGTGTATGTATTGTAACCGAAAAACGCAGTTAAACTCGTGAGAAAGTTGAAGTAAAGAAAAAAGGGTAAGTGAGGGTAAGTGAGGGTATACCCTAATTTTGGGGTAAGGTACCCTAAAAGTGTTATGCACTATAAAAGTGTATGAGATAGAGTTTTTTCATGTCTATGTGTATGTATTGTAACCGAAAAACGCAGTTAAACTCGTGAGAAAGTTGAAGTAAAGAAAAAAGGGTAAGTTGAGGGTAAGTGAGGGTATACCCTAATTTTGGGGTAAGGTACCCTAAAAGTGTTATGCACTATAAAAGTGTATGAGATAGAGTTTTTTCATGTCTATGTGTATGTATTGTAACCGAAAAACGCAGTTAAACTCGTGAGAAAGTTGAAGTAAAGAAAAAAGGGTAAGTGAGGGTAAGTGAGGGTATACCCTAATTTTGGGGTAAGGTACCCTAAAAGTGTTATGCACTATAAAAGTGTATGAGATAGAGTTTTTTCATGTCTATGTGTATGTATTGTAACCGAAAAACGCAGTTAAACTCGTGAGAAAGTTGAAGTAAAGAAAAAAGGGTAAGTGAGGGTAAGTGAGGGTATACCCTAATTTTGGGGTAAGGTACCCTAAAAGTGTTATGCACTATAAAAGTGTATGAGATAGAGTTTTTTCATGTCTATGTGTATGTATTGTAACCGAAAAACGCAGTTAAACTCGTGAGAAAGTTGAAGTAAAGAAAAAAGGGTAAGTGAGGGTAAGTGAGGGTATACCCTAATTTTTGGGGTAAGGTACCCTAAAAGTGTTATGCACTATAAAAGTGTATGAGATAGAGTTTTTTCATGTCTATGTGTATGTATTGTAACCGAAAAACGCAGTTAAACTCGTGAGAAAGTTGAAGTAAAGAAAAAAGGGTAAGTGAGGGTAAGTGAGGGTATACCCTAATTTTGGGGTAAGGTACCCTAAAAGTGTTATGCACTATAAAAGTGTATGAGATAGAGTTTTTTCATGTCTATGTGTATGTATTGTAACCGAAAAACGCAGTTAAACTCGTGAGAAAGTTGAAGTAAAGAAAAAAGGGTAAGTGAGGGGTAAGTGAGGGTATACCCTAATTTTGGGGTAAGGTACCCTAAAAGTGTTATGCACTATAAAAGTGTATGAGATAGAGTTTTTTCATGTCTATGTGTATGTATTGTAACCGAAAAACGCAGTTAAACTCGTGAGAAAGTTGAAGTAAAGAAAAAAGGGTAAGTGAGGGTAAGTGAGGGTATACCCTAATTTTGGGGTAAGGTACCCTAAAAGTGTTATGCACTATAAAAGTGTATGAGATAGAGTTTTTTCATGTCTATGTGTATGTATTGTAACCGAAAAACGCAGTTAAACTCGTGAGAAAGTTGAAGTAAAGAAAAAAGGGTAAGTGAGGGTAAGTGAGGGTATACCCTAATTTTGGGGTAAGGTACCCTAAAAGTGTTATGCACTATAAAAGTGTATGAGATAGAGTTTTTTCATGTCTATGTGTATGTATTGTAACCGAAAAACGCAGTTAAACTCGTGAGAAAGTTGAAGTAAAGAAAAAAGGGTAAGTGAGGGTAAGTGAGGGTATACCCTAATTTTGGGGTAAGGTACCCTAAAAGTGTTATGCACTATAAAAGTGTATGAGATAGAGTTTTTTCATGTCTATGTGTATGTATTGTAACCGAAAAACGCAGTTAAACTCGTGAGAAAGTTGAAGTAAAGAAAAAAGGGTAAGTGAGGGTAAGTGAGGGTATACCCTAATTTTGGGGTAAGGTACCCTAAAAGTGTTATGCACTATAAAAGTGTATGAGATAGAGTTTTTTCATGTCTATGTGTATGTATTGTAACCGAAAAACGCAGTTAAACTCGTGAGAAAGTTGAAGTAAAGAAAAAAGGGTAAGTGAGGGTAAGTGAGGGTATACCCTAATTTTGGGGGTAAGGTACCCTAAAAGTGTTATGCACTATAAAAGTGTATGAGATAGAGTTTTTTCATGTCTATGTGTATGTATTGTAACCGAAAAACGCAGTTAAACTCGTGAGAAAGTTGAAGTAAAGAAAAAAGGGTAAGTGAGGGTAAGTGAGGGTATACCCTAATTTTGGGGGTAAGGTACCCTAAAAGTGTTATGCACTATAAAAGTGTATGAGATAGAGTTTTTTCATGTCTATGTGTATGTATTGTAACCGAAAAACGCAGTTAAACTCGTGAGAAAGTTGAAGTAAAGAAAAAAGGGTAAGTGAGGGTAAGTGAGGGTATACCCTAATTTTGGGGTAAGGTACCCTAAAAGTGTTATGCACTATAAAAGTGTATGAGATAGAGTTTTTTCATGTCTATGTGTATGTATTGTAACCGAAAAACGCAGTTAAACTCGTGAGAAAGTTGAAGTAAAGAAAAAAGGGTAAGTGAGGGTAAGTGAGGGTATACCCTAATTTTGGGGTAAGGTACCCTAAAAGTGTTATGCACTATAAAAGTGTATGAGATAGAGTTTTTTCATGTCTATGTGTATGTATTGTAACCGAAAAACGCAGTTAAACTCGTGAGAAAGTTGAAGTAAAGAAAAAAGGGTAAGTGAGGGTAAGTGAGGGTATACCCTAATTTTGGGGTAAGGTACCCTAAAAGTGTTATGCACTATAAAAGTGTATGAGATAGAGTTTTTTCATGTCTATGTGTATGTATTGTAACCGAAAAACGCAGTTAAACTCGTGAGAAAGTTGAAGTAAAGAAAAAAGGGTAAGTGAGGGTAAGTGAGGGTATACCCTAATTTTGGGGTAAGGTACCCTAAAAGTGTTATGCACTATAAAAGTGTATGAGATAGAGTTTTTTTCATGTCTATGTGTATGTATTGTAACCGAAAAACGCAGTTAAACTCGTGAGAAAGTTGAAGTAAAGAAAAAAGGGTAAGTGAGGGTAAGTGAGGGTATACCCTAATTTTGGGGGTAAGGTACCCTAAAAGTGTTATGCACTATAAAAGTGTATGAGATAGAGTTTTTTCATGTCTATGTGTATGTATTGTAACCGAAAAACGCAGTTAAACTCGTGAGAAAGTTGAAGTAAAGAAAAAAGGGTAAGTGAGGGTAAGTGAGGGTATACCCTAATTTTGGGGTAAGGTACCCTAAAAGTGTTATGCACTATAAAAGTGTATGAGATAGAGTTTTTTCATGTCTATGTGTATGTATTGTAACCGAAAAACGCAGTTAAACTCGTGAGAAAGTTGAAGTAAAGAAAAAAGGGTAAGTGAGGGTAAGTGAGGGTATACCCTAATTTTGGGGGTAAGGTACCCTAAAAGTGTTATGCACTATAAAAGTGTATGAGATAGAGTTTTTTCATGTCTATGTGTATGTATTGTAACCGAAAAACGCAGTTAAACTCGTGAGAAAGTTGAAGTAAAGAAAAAAGGGTAAGTGAGGGTAAGTGAGGGTATACCCTAATTTTGGGGTAAGGTACCCTAAAAGTGTTATGCACTATAAAAGTGTATGAGATAGAGTTTTTTCATGTCTATGTGTATGTATTGTAACCGAAAAACGCAGTTAAACTCGTGAGAAAGTTGAAGTAAAGAAAAAAGGGTAAGTGAGGGTAAGTGAGGGTATACCCTAATTTTGGGGTAAGGTACCCTAAAAGTGTTATGCACTATAAAAGTGTATGAGATAGAGTTTTTTCATGTCTATGTGTATGTATTGTAACCGAAAAACGCAGTTAAACTCGTGAGAAAGTTGAAGTAAAGAAAAAAGGGTAAGTGAGGGTAAGTGAGGGTATTACCCTAATTTTGGGGTAAGGTACCCTAAAAGTGTTATGCACTATAAAAGTGTATGAGATAGAGTTTTTTCATGTCTATGTGTATGTATTGTAACCGAAAAACGCAGTTAAACTCGTGAGAAAGTTGAAGTAAAGAAAAAAGGGTAAGTGAGGGTAAGTGAGGGTATACCCTAATTTTGGGGTAAGGTACCCTAAAAGTGTTATGCACTATAAAAGTGTATGAGATAGAGTTTTTTCATGTCTATGTGTATGTATTGTAACCGAAAAACGCAGTTAAACTCGTGAGAAAGTTGAAGTAAAGAAAAAAGGGTAAGTGAGGGTAAGTGAGGGTATACCCTAATTTTGGGGTAAGGTACCCTAAAAGTGTTATGCACTATAAAAGTGTATGAGATAGAGTTTTTTCATGTCTATGTGTATGTATTGTAACCGAAAAACGCAGTTAAACTCGTGAGAAAGTTGAAGTAAAGAAAAAAGGGTAAGTGAGGGTAAGTGAGGGTATACCCTAATTTTGGGGGTAAGGTACCCTAAAAGTGTTATGCACTATAAAAGTGTATGAGATAGAGTTTTTTCATGTCTATGTGTATGTATTGTAACCGAAAAACGGCAGTTAAACTCGTGAGAAAGTTGAAGTAAAGAAAAAAGGGTAAGTGAGGGTAAGTGAGGGTATACCCTAATTTTGGGGTAAGGTACCCTAAAAGTGTTATGCACTATAAAAGTGTATGAGATAGAGTTTTTTCATGTCTATGTGTATGTATTGTAACCGAAAAACGCAGTTAAACTCGTGAGAAAGTTGAAGTAAAGAAAAAAGGGTAAGTGAGGGTAAGTGAGGGTATACCCTAATTTTGGGGTAAGGTACCCTAAAAGTGTTATGCACTATAAAAGTGTATGAGATAGAGTTTTTTCATGTCTATGTGTATGTATTGTAACCGAAAAACGCAGTTAAACTCGTGAGAAAGTTGAAGTAAAGAAAAAAGGGTAAGTGAGGGTAAGTGAGGGTATACCCTAATTTTGGGGGTAAGGTACCCTAAAAGTGTTATGCACTATAAAAGTGTATGAGATAGAGTTTTTTCATGTCTATGTGTATGTATTGTAACCGAAAAACGCAGTTAAACTCGTGAGAAAGTTGAAGTAAAGAAAAAAGGGTAAGTGAGGGTAAGTGAGGGTATACCCTAATTTTGGGGTAAGGTACCCTAAAGTGTTATGCACTATAAAAGTGTATGAGATAGAGTTTTTTCATGTCTATGTGTATGTATTGTAACCGAAAAACGCAGTTAAACTCGTGAGAAAGTTGAAGTAAAGAAAAAAGGGTAAGTGAGGGTAAGTGAGGGTATACCCTAATTTTGGGGTAAGGTACCCTAAAAGTGTTATGCACTATAAAAGTGTATGAGATAGAGTTTTTTCATGTCTATGTGTATGTATTGTAACCGAAAAACGCAGTTAAACTCGTGAGAAAGTTGAAGTAAAGAAAAAAGGGTAAGTGAGGGTAAGTGAGGGTATACCCTAATTTTGGGGTAAGGTACCCTAAAAGTGTTATGCACTATAAAAGTGTATGAGATAGAGTTTTTTCATGTCTATGTGTATGTATTGTAACCGAAAAACGCAGTTAAAACTCGTGAGAAAGTTGAAGTAAAGAAAAAAGGGTAAGTGAGGGTAAGTGAGGGTATACCCTAATTTTGGGGTAAGGTACCCTAAAAGTGTTATGCACTATAAAAGTGTATGAGATAGAGTTTTTTCATGTCTATGTGTATGTATTGTAACCGAAAAACGCAGTTAAACTCGTGAGAAAGTTGAAGTAAAGAAAAAAGGGTAAGTGAGGGTAAGTGAGGGTATACCCTAATTTTGGGGTAAGGTACCCTAAAAGTGTTATGCACTATAAAAGTGTATGAGATAGAGTTTTTTTCATGTCTATGTGTATGTATTGTAACCGAAAAAACGCAGTTAAACTCGTGAGAAAGTTGAAGTAAAGAAAAAAGGGTAAGTGAGGGTAAGTGAGGGTATACCCTAATTTTGGGGGTAAGGTACCCTAAAAGTGTTATGCACTATAAAAGTGTATGAGATAGAGTTTTTTCATGTCTATGTGTATGTATTGTAACCGAAAAACGCAGTTAAACTCGTGAGAAAGTTGAAGTAAAGAAAAAAGGGTAAGTGAGGGTAAGTGAGGGTATACCCTAATTTTGGGGGTAAGGTACCCTAAAAGTGTTATGCACTATAAAAGTGTATGAGATAGAGTTTTTTCATGTCTATGTGTATGTATTGTAACCGAAAAACGCAGTTAAACTCGTGAGAAAGTTGAAGTAAAGAAAAAAGGGTAAGTGAGGGTAAGTGAGGGTATACCCTAATTTTGGGGTAAGGTACCCTAAAAGTGTTATGCACTATAAAAGTGTATGAGATAGAGTTTTTTCATGTCTATGTGTATGTATTGTAACCGAAAAACGCAGTTAAACTCGTGAGAAAGTTGAAGTAAAGAAAAAAGGGTAAGTGAGGGTAAGTGAGGGTATACCCTAATTTTGGGGTAAGGTACCCTAAAAGTGTTATGCACTATAAAAGTGTATGAGATAGAGTTTTTTCATGTCTATGTGTATGTATTGTAACCGAAAAACGCAGTTAAACTCGTGAGAAAGTTGAAGTAAAGAAAAAAGGGTAAGTGAGGGTAAGTGAGGGTATACCCTAATTTTGGGGTAAGGTACCCTAAAAGTGTTATGCACTATAAAAGTGTATGAGATAGAGTTTTTTCATGTCTATGTGTATGTATTGTAACCGAAAAACGCAGTTAAACTCGTGAGAAAGTTGAAGTAAAGAAAAAAGGGTAAGTGAGGGTAAGTGAGGGTATACCCTAATTTTGGGGTAAGGTACCCTAAAAGTGTTATGCACTATAAAAGTGTATGAGATAGAGTTTTTTCATGTCTATGTGTATGTATTGTAACCGAAAAACGCAGTTAAACTCGTGAGAAAGTTGAAGTAAAGAAAAAAGGGTAAGTGAGGGTAAGTGAGGGTATACCCTAATTTTGGGGTAAGGTACCCTAAAAGTGTTATGCACTATAAAAGTGTATGAGATAGAGTTTTTTTCATGTCTATGTGTATGTATTGTAACCGAAAAACGCAGTTAAACTCGTGAGAAAGTTGAAGTAAAGAAAAAAGGGTAAGTGAGGGTAAGTGAGGGTATACCCTAATTTTGGGGTAAGGTACCCTAAAAGTGTTATGCACTATAAAAGTGTATGAGATAGAGTTTTTTCATGTCTATGTGTATGTATTGTAACCGAAAAACGCAGTTAAACTCGTGAGAAAGTTGAAGTAAAGAAAAAAGGGTAAGTGAGGGTAAGTGAGGGTATACCCTAATTTTGGGGTAAGGTACCCTAAAAGTGTTATGCACTATAAAAGTGTATGAGATAGAGTTTTTTCATGTCTATGTGTATGTATTGTAACCGAAAAACGCAGTTAAACTCGTGAGAAAGTTGAAGTAAAGAAAAAAGGGTAAGTGAGGGTAAGTGAGGGTATACCCTAATTTTGGGGTAAGGTACCCTAAAAGTGTTATGCACTATAAAAGTGTATGAGATAGAGTTTTTTCATGTCTATGTGTATGTATTGTAACCGAAAAACGCAGTTAAACTCGTGAGAAAGTTGAAGTAAAGAAAAAAGGGTAAGTGAGGGTAAGTGAGGGTATACCCTAATTTTGGGGTAAGGTACCCTAAAAGTGTTATGCACTATAAAAGTGTATGAGATAGAGTTTTTTCATGTCTATGTGTATGTATTGTAACCGAAAAACGCAGTTAAACTCGTGAGAAAGTTGAAGTAAAGAAAAAAGGGTAAGTGAGGGTAAGTGAGGGTATACCCTAATTTTGGGGTAAGGTACCCTAAAAGTGTTATGCACTATAAAAGTGTATGAGATAGAGTTTTTTCATGTCTATGTGTATGTATTGTAACCGAAAAACGCAGTTAAACTCGTGAGAAAGTTGAAGTAAAGAAAAAAGGGTAAGTGAGGGTAAGTGAGGGTATACCCTAATTTTGGGGTAAGGTACCCTAAAAGTGTTATGCACTATAAAAGTGTATGAGATAGAGTTTTTTCATGTCTATGTGTATGTATTGTAACCGAAAAACGCAGTTAAACTCGTGAGAAAGTTGAAGTAAAGAAAAAAGGGTAAGTGAGGGTAAGTGAGGGTATACCCTAATTTTGGGGTAAGGTACCCTAAAAGTGTTATGCACTATAAAAGTGTATGAGATAGAGTTTTTTCATGTCTATGTGTATGTATTGTAACCGAAAAACGCAGTTAAACTCGTGAGAAAGTTGAAGTAAAGAAAAAAGGGTAAGTGAGGGTAAGTGAGGGTATACCCTAATTTTGGGGTAAGGTACCCTAAAAGTGTTATGCACTATAAAAGTGTATGAGATAGAGTTTTTTCATGTCTATGTGTATGTATTGTAACCGAAAAACGCAGTTAAACTCGTGAGAAAGTTGAAGTAAAGAAAAAAGGGTAAGTGAGGGTAAGTGAGGGTATACCCTAATTTTGGGGTAAGGTACCCTAAAAGTGTTATGCACTATAAAAGTGTATGAGATAGAGTTTTTTCATGTCTATGTGTATGTATTGTAACCGAAAAACGCAGTTAAACTCGTGAGAAAGTTGAAGTAAAGAAAAAAGGGTAAGTGAGGGTAAGTGAGGGTATACCCTAATTTTGGGGTAAGGTACCCTAAAAGTGTTATGCACTATAAAAGTGTATGAGATAGAGTTTTTTCATGTCTATGTGTATGTATTGTAACCGAAAAACGCAGTTAAACTCGTGAGAAAGTTGAAGTAAAGAAAAAAGGGTAAGTGAGGGTAAGTGAGGGTATACCCTAATTTTGGGGTAAGGTACCCTAAAAGTGTTATGCACTATAAAAGTGTATGAGATAGAGTTTTTTCATGTCTATGTGTATGTATTGTAACCGAAAAACGCAGTTAAACTCGTGAGAAAGTTGAAGTAAAGAAAAAAGGGTAAGTGAGGGTAAGTGAGGGTATACCCTAATTTTGGGGTAAGGTACCCTAAAAGTGTTATGCACTATAAAAGTGTATGAGATAGAGTTTTTTCATGTCTATGTGTATGTATTGTAACCGAAAAACGCAGTTAAACTCGTGAGAAAGTTGAAGTAAAGAAAAAAGGGTAAGTGAGGGTAAGTGAGGGTATACCCTAATTTTGGGGTAAGGTACCCTAAAAGTGTTATGCACTATAAAAGTGTATGAGATAGAGTTTTTTCATGTCTATGTGTATGTATTGTAACCGAAAAACGCAGTTAAACTCGTGAGAAAGTTGAAGTAAAGAAAAAAGGGTAAGTGAGGGTAAGTGAGGGTATACCCTAATTTTGGGGTAAGGTACCCTAAAAGTGTTATGCACTATAAAAGTGTATGAGATAGAGTTTTTTCATGTCTATGTGTATGTATTGTAACCGAAAAACGCAGTTAAACTCGTGAGAAAGTTGAAGTAAAGAAAAAAGGGTAAGTGAGGGTAAGTGAGGGTATACCCTAATTTTGGGGTAAGGTACCCTAAAAGTGTTATGCACTATAAAAGTGTATGAGATAGAGTTTTTTCATGTCTATGTGTATGTATTGTAACCGAAAAACGCAGTTAAACTCGTGAGAAAGTTGAAGTAAAGAAAAAAGGGTAAGTGAGGGTAAGTGAGGGTATACCCTAATTTTGGGGTAAGGTACCCTAAAAGTGTTATGCACTATAAAAGTGTATGAGATAGAGTTTTTTCATGTCTATGTGTATGTATTGTAACCGAAAAACGCAGTTAAACTCGTGAGAAAGTTGAAGTAAAGAAAAAAGGGTAAGTGAGGGTAAGTGAGGGTATACCCTAATTTTGGGGTAAGGTACCCTAAAAGTGTTATGCACTATAAAAGTGTATGAGATAGAGTTTTTTCATGTCTATGTGTATGTATTGTAACCGAAAAACGCAGTTAAACTCGTGAGAAAGTTGAAGTAAAGAAAAAAGGGTAAGTGAGGGTAAGTGAGGGTATACCCTAA